>JACWFZ010000009.1:0-69460 GCA_019775285.1 Cystobasidium slooffiae
CTTGTATCTACGGCCATACCAAGCAAAAAGCACTGCATCCCGTCCGATCTGCAAAGTTAAGCTGCTTAGGGCCTCGTCAGTACTATGGTGGGGGACCACATGGGAATCCGAGGTGCCGTAGATCTTTTTGGCTTTTTTTTTGGCGGGTTTGTTGTTGGAGAAAGTCTTTGGCAGATGTGTCACAGATAGTTTGAATCAGCCATGAAGTTATTTGTGCAGATGTCAATCAGCTTCCTCGGAACCGCTTCCGTCGGCATCGCATTTTGGCACTATTGCATCGTAAAACGAAGTCTTCATTGCAGAAAAAGCCAAATCACCACTGGCGCGCATGCTACTAGTACACAAATCTGGCCAGGAATTGGTCATACTTTACGAAAGATCGTAGGGACGAGGTATGACCGCAACGGGTACGACCTAGTTGTAAGATCGGTCAGAAATTTTCCCACAATCATTTGCACGGTGAACTCACCCAAGTAGCTGCTAGAACAACACCTTTGCCCTTGTTCTGAGCTGAGATCGCTTTCCATTCCATGTCGATATAGAATGAGATATACCTGACAAACTGGATAGGTGGATGTGTCGGTCAGACGAGCGTTAGTCATTGAGGGCATAATCTTTATACAGCAACATACAGGAGCAATTTCCGGTACACCACCAGTCACGGCTAGAGCTTGTAGGAACGTAAACAGGGTCCTGGATACATGCAAAGTCTGTCAGTGTACATACGACACTACCTGACTCTTGCAGCCGAATGGCCTTTCAGGTCATTCAACCACTCACCCAGCGACGGAGCGAGCATTACCCAGATAGGCCAAAGACGGAGGAGGTAGCACAAGCTCATATCCCCACCAGTAGACAAGTACCGACATTCGGTCACATGGAGGCGATATCAAACCTTCATGTGAGCCCGATGCCTCGATGACGCGTCCAGTCACTCCAGCCAACGCCGAGAATGTTCCCGTGGAAGTAGCGACTTGGCCTAAGATTTTCCCAGGTGTTGGCATTCCATCTGCAGCAGTGGCTGACAGGGCTTGGAATCTGCCAGTGAAGAGATCTGCTCCACTCGTTTGCTTGCTATGACCCTTAGCTGCGATAGGTGATGCCTTGGTAGCATCTGTAAGGCTTGGACTAGGTTGGTCTGCAAATGGAGATTTGGCATGTTCCGGGTGTATGTCCAAAGTTTCAGAGTCGAGACATTCGAGACATACTGCTCTTGTACGAAAGTTGGTATGCACGCTATCGCTAGGTGCGAGACTTTGCGAATCTATCGGGATCTTCTTTAGCTCTTGCACTATCTGAGGTGCTTCTTTGGGGTTTGCGAGAGAAGCTGTAGAAGGGGAGCCAAGGTCAGGACATGAGACTACGAAAAGACATGCTTCAAAGGAGGAGTCCGCATTGATGTGTAGTGACGAGACTCTCTGTTCTCTCGCATATTCGCTGTTAAGCGCATGAGTAGTGAGGATCGAGCTCTGGATCACATGGCACAGACTCCCTAAGACCTCGCACGTCAAATAATTCATATACTCACCTTTCAATTTCCTAATCTCCTTCGACGAGACATCTGGCAGAGCCTTTCCCTCGGTTGCCTTTGCAGTGGTCGGCGAGCCTAGCGACAGGTTGGTGAATGGCAAGTAGATAGTATCCAAACCAGTGATGATTTGTAAAACTGTCTGCGCTTCTTTTGACTGTCTTTTGTTCCTCTTTTCTTTCTTGATATCGCTGCTTTGCTTCGACGACGGTGGCGCAGAGTCACCGGCTTCGGCCTCTTGCGCAGAGGCTAATCTTCTACCCTTCTTGCCGCCAACACTCTTGTTCATGGGACTCTTCAAAGCGAACAGACCCAGACTCAACCTCTTCGCAGGTGATGCCGTCTTCTTAGCCGGGACTGAAGATGAGAAGGAAGCCTGGCTCCCTTTCACGGCGGCCGGTGCATGGTCGTTGCTATCTAGACGAGCGTTTCGACCAGAGGAAGTCGGGAGGGCTAGAGACTCCACACCTCGACCGTATCCAACATCATCAGAGGAAGACGATGATACTGCTTCAGACTGAGCGCTTGAACGTCTGAAGTGGGTGTTGTCTACTGGACTGAGTCGATCATCGTCCTTCACCTTCGTCGGAAGAAGAGCTGCGTAGTTCGGAGACCGCGAGCGTATTGCTGTCCAGGTCGGCATAACGGGAGCTCAGATATACAACAGTGCGAAGGAGAACGAAAATGGCAAACAATCAAGAGACATCATCATCCTGACGCTCATGATCCGTGCGAGCGTCAGATCAAGACAGGAGGCTCGACCGGGCCAGAAATGCAGCACGTTTTTGCCCAGCATCTGCGCTCCGTTGCAGATGAGTAAACGATTCTGTCTGGAACAGCCATACAAGCATGATGATACAACCCATCATTGCTGACTTTTTAGTTAGAGAGTGTGCTCCGGTGTCGTCTGGTCGGTGATTACTATCCGGGTTCCTGCTTGGACGTTCAAAGGCGTTCGTGCCTGTACGTATTGGACGAACACCTCATCTTGAGGCCCAAGGGCTGTTTAAAACTACAGCTTCAGCTAAAGACTTTCACGTTGCTTACGCTCAGCTACGTACCCGCGCCGGCATCGCTTGTCGCATTGGGGAAGAACGCATCGCCTCCAGTGACGATAAAGTCAAGAGTGCCTAGTAAACGAAGGGATCGTCAGGATCTGCTTATATCAGTCTATCGATATACGCACTGATCGTGTAAGTTCTAGCAAAGTCGACGTCAGCTCCGCTAATGCGCATGCTGATCAAGCGACTTCCAATAGCATTATTTGGGTTGTAGCTGAACGTGCACTCTTGCGATACTTGCACGAAAGAAGTTACCTCCTAAATGAGGTATCAAAGATCAGAACAGTCTCCCTCACAACTTCGGAGAGAAATACTCACTTCGCCGGCACTATTCGTGCCTGAGACTATACCCTCGAAGATATCCCAGATTTGCTGGCCTGTGAACTGTATGTCTACGATCTGGTTGCCGAACGGGAAGGCGGTAAGGACCTTGGTATCCGAGAAGTCCACATCAGCCTCGCATCCTACCCAGCCAAGCATTATTGTTGCATACCTCTCCGCGAGTGACTTCAGGAGCGTCAATAGTCGCTCGAATACCGCCTGCGTTACTACAAGGCAAGATTCAGATACGGTGCCATGTACTACAAGATCTCAACGTACTGTATAGCAAAGTCGATGCTCCCACCATTCTGGTTTCGGTAGTATACCATCGCATCGGTCATCGCGTCACCCAGTGTGCACTCTTGCTCCTGGCATGTAGTCTGATCCAGATCGCTTTGCGTCTGACCGATGACCTCTCTGTTGAACTCGTCAAAAGGTTGTCTCCAACTGATGACTTCGCTCTGATACCCCTCGTCTATAGATGGAGATCTTCAGCTATCGACTCTTGGCAAGCATGCGGAAAAGCCATGATGTAGAAGTGAACTTACCCTGAGCGACCGCTTCAGTCATATTGATGGGCGCACCTGTGTAAGACAGGATCTTTCCGGTGGTCTCTTCGAATTCGACATCGATTCTCCCTAGCTGCTGACCCCATCTGTACCGTAAGAGATCAGTGTCCAGCCTTGTGAGCCGTGGCAGTGCACCCGACGTACCTCCACGATGTTACGACGAAGACTTCTTCACCGTCCAGGTTGCGCACAACAGTCGGATATTCCCCAGCTGCTGCCGAATCATTCCCCAGTCGAGTATGCGAGTGTCCCCTGTTAACCACATGTTCAGCTCCGCCTTCGGTTCCTCCGGGACGGCAGCCTTACCCGATGATGAGGTGTATATTCCTTGAATTTTGGGCAAGTTCGATATCATTTTCATAACCTGGGTGGTAGAGTCAGTCGTGTTGTTACGTGCTAGTCACCTAAGGTAATGCTTGTTCCAGCATTGTCGAGCTTACCAATATGTGTTAAGGCGATGACTCGCTTGCATGCTCCTCTTCCCATGCCCAGTCTGGATTGTAGCAGTTGGTCTACAGTAGTCTGCACGGAAGTATAAGGTGCGAAAGTGGTTCCATTGCCGGGCGAGGATATACCGGGTGTATCCACAGTCGTCAAAGCAACCAGAGCCATTTCATGTTCCGGGTAGTATAGGTATGGATGCAGCTGTGCTCGAAGAAGGGCATTGTCCGTGTATATATTGGTAGAGACCGTGGAGACGGTCAGGTTATTTAAGAAAGCGGCTAGCATGTCATCGCCTCCATCGAATTCATGATTTCCAATTGTGAAAGCACTGAAGTTGGCCTGATTGACGGTTTCGGCTATTACTTCGCCGCCATAGTAGCTGTAGAAGAGTGTCCCTGAGAAAAGACAAGTTTAAGAACACATCTAGTCTTTAACGTGACTATTTGTTAAATAGGGGATTTACCTTGGAATTCGTCACCTGCATTCAAGAACAGACTATTCTCGACGGTACCTCTAATTTCGTTCGCTTTGTCGATGACGCGAGCATATCCACCAAAACAGGGCACTCTCGTAACATTGTTGTTTTCGGTAGTATTACGGGGACAGTCGGTTCCTACAGAAGAAGGTTACAGCCAAAATACATAGCGTTAGTCTATTCCGTCTGATCACAAGCAGTGTATCTCCCATTGATGATCGAAACCTACCTGAACTTCGGTATTCATCCAAGTGAGCATGCACATCGTTTATATGAAGGAAAGTGATGTTCTTAGATTGGGTATTTTGTCTCTTGTATATACTGTGCTTCTCTGAGACTAGATAATCGTCCGCCAGTGCTGTCTTTGCAGCTAACAGTGCGAATAAGAAGCCGCCAGCGAAAGCCGACGCTGAAACGTGACTTTTCATGTTTGTGTAGATTGGGAGCTTGAAGAATCAAATGAGCACTCCTAGGAGCTAGGTGCAAAAGTGATGTTGGATAAGTGAAATACAGACAAGTCGGAATGGTAAAAAAGCAAGAACCGCAGAGGGTTTCCCTGCCAAACGTTTTACTGTCCGTCAGTATGTCTACGGTATCATGTTTCAGTGATAGCCATTTCCGGAATCAAAGACTTTAATCTTTCCAATGAAGCGGAATCACGCATTAGCAATCTTAGCCTTGCAGTATCACAATCCTTTATTACGCTACTACCGAGCTTGCTAACATTTCTTGCATTGGCATCCTTATCAACGAACGTGGTATCAAATTATTGCGACTAGTAAGATCTTGCATGTGCCATTTGGCTACCGGTGGCGTTGCCAAGCACATCCGATTTGTATTGGTCTCCCGAAGCCGATGACGAACTTGCGTGCGCTTGCGAGCACTGAACAGTAAGATGCAGGAATTGAATGAAGGACTGAACATGGGGCTGATAGTCACGGTAGCCAGTGCATCGAATGAAGCCAGCAAGACTTTGTTCCACACTGTGCGTTAGCGGGACTGATATCGTACGGTCGAAAACACGTGATCGAGCCACGCGCGTTCAAAATTACCCACCTACGGTACCCTTCCGCCAGCCCAAGGCGAAAGAGGGTGATCCACTTGAAACTACGATCCATAGGAGAGTCACCCTGGTTGGTTATGCGCACAAGCTTGTCCTCAGCGCGCCGCTGGCGAAGGTGGTTGGGAGCGCCCGAATCTGGACAGCGCCATCGTATGTGCTTGAACGGATTTCCGGATTGCCTCGTGCGAGGTGGGACCACGGAGTGATGGGCATTGAGTGAGGAATATACGGGGGATGGCGTGGCACATAGTCTGCATGAGCACTCCGAACATGTACTGGTACGCAGACTACGGTCTATTCCAATGGATCCTCCTCTTTGGCAACCAAATCTTTGCACAAACCCGTCTTCTGGCTTGTTCGGATAATCCGGAAGATTCCCGAGGCGTTCAAAGCAGCGTCGGCGGACTTTTGGTATTGGTGCTGAATAATAGTACCGTACAGTACGGTAGTGCAGTACCGTAGTCAGGAGTTGCTGACTAGGTACGCCAGGCGAAGCTTGCATAAAATTATAGAATCGCCATAATCACGAAAATACGGCCGTTTGCCTTTTCGTAAATACGACGTGTTGAGTCAGTCAGTAATCAGTGACCGAAGCTGCGTGGTTTTTTTCTGCTGACGCCCCGGCCGTCATCGAATGATTGACTTGCCCTACGGTACCGTAGGTAGATTGGGGCTTTTAAAGGCAGATTTGAAGGACGCACGCGTTCAAAATGACAGTTTTCCGATTCATCTGTAGCCTCACGCCTGGCTGGCTGCTTGCCTTTATCGCCGAATGCCTTGCAATGCCCGAGCTCTACTAATTACTAACACCGCCGAAATCGCCTGATGAGTAGTGAGTGAGTCTTTCTCTCTCCTGAAGGGGCAACAGAGGCACACACGTACGACGCTGGTCGGCAATCGAGCTATTCCATCATCTGCTTCTCTTTGCTTTCCTTTCATTGTTCATCTTTAAATCGTTGCTTTTTTGCTCTTACCTTACGGTATCCCACCCTCCTGCAAACGCTCTCTCCATCCTATCTTCTCTTCTCCCCAGATCTGCCTTCACTCTCGGTCCGATCAAGCTTGAGGGGATAGGCTTCTGGCCGCGTGTTTAATCAGCACAGAGGAAAATTCGGACAAATATCATTTGAAAAGATACGGCAGAGACTTGAGATTCGATTTGGTAAACAACTTTCCTCCTTCGGCTCTGCTCTGCTCCTTCCAGTGTACTCAGTGAAGGCCATCTCCCTTCATCATGGCCAACCTCAGTGGGCCTGACATGTACATCAAGCCGAACACCTTCGCTACTACCGCCGAAGAAGAACCGATTGTTTCTGGATCTGGCTCAGGCGAGACGACGCGACGCAATTCTGGCAACAACAGCAACAAGGAAAAGGAAGAACCTTCGACTGCCGTTCAGGTAGATGAAGATGGTGTCAATGTCGAGCGTGCAAAGCAAGAGTTTGAACAGCTCCAACGCACATACACTCAGAAAAGTCTTCAAAGGTCTCTGAGCAGAAGAAGCACGAGAGGTCAAGAGGCTCAATTCGATCCCGAAAAGGGTGGTGACCATGGAGAGGAGTTTGATCTACTCGACTTCCTCGTGCGTCTTCACTCTTGCCCTCATTCCTGCTGCTGCTGCATCGTCCGAACCTTGTCTGACTTTCTCTTATCATTTGTGGCGACTCCCTCGCACAGACTCATAGCGAGCTAGGCAAGAGCCCAGAATCCGGCTTCAAGTTCAAGGCTCTCGCAGTAACATGGGACGATCTCCAAGTCATCGGTATGGGAGGCATGCGTCTCAACATCCGAACTGTAAGCCATCAGCCCCTGTAGCGGTAACTTTGCGGAGCCCCAACTGACTTGTTGTTTTAACACTGTGTAGTTCCCTGATGTCTTCAGTGAGGTCACACTTAGCCTATCACTCTCATGCTCATACTGACATTCTCACTACAGAGGAACTCCTCTTCAAGCCAATCATGCCAATCATGATGCGCCTACCCAAGTTCGCACCAAAGCCAAAGACCATTCTCGAGAATTTCAATGGTATTATCCAGCCTGGTGAGATGTGTCTCGTTCTCGGACGTCCTGGTTCCGGATGCAGTACCTTCCTCAAGGTTCTCGCCAACAATAGAGAGGGATATCTTGCTATTAACGGAAAGGTCGAATATGAAGGTATCGAAGCCACCGAGTTCGCTAAGATCTATCGCGGTGAAGCTCTTTACAACCCTGAAGGTAAGTCTTCACTTCGAACAGGCATCATGTTTTCATCTCGGTCTCACGCTGATTCCCTATCCTCCAACGCAGACGACGTTCATATTCCTACCCTTACCGTCGGCCAAACTTTGAAGTTTGCTCTCTCACTCAAAACACCCGGCAAGCGTCTCCCATCACAGAGCATCAAGGAATTCAGAAATGAAGTCCGTGACTTGCTTCTCCGCATGCTGAACATCCCTCACACCAAGAACACCCTCGTCGGTAATGCCGAAGTCCGAGGTATCTCCGGTGGTGAGCGCAAGCGTGTCTCCATCGCTGAGATGATGACTGCTCGACCTGCCATTGCTTCATGGGACAACACTTCCAAGGGTCTCGACGCTTCCACCGCTTTAGATTACGCCAAGTCAATCCGTATCTTGACCGATGTTTTCAAGACTACCAGTTTCGTCTCGCTCTACCAGGCAGGTGAAGGTATCTATGAACAATTCGACAAGGTCCTCGTTATCAATGAAGGACGGGAAGTCTTCTTTGGACCCGCTAAGGAAGCTAGACAATACTTCATTGGACTCGGATTCGCAGACATGCCTCGTCAGACAACTGCTGATTACCTCAGTGGTTGCACTGACCCCAACGAGCGTCGATTCCAAGAGGGCAGAGATGCCTCCAATGTTCCTTGCACTCCTGAAGACATGGAACGTGCCTACAAGGAATCCAAATGGTATACACAAATGAAGGAACAGCGTGCTGCTTACCGAAAGAACATGGAACTTGACGGTGCTCGCCGAGATGCTTTCCTCACTGCTTTCAAGGGCGAGAAGCGCAAGCTAGTCGCTCACAAGTCACCTTATACCGTCTCATTCGGTGTTCAGGTCTTGGAGCTGTTCAAGCGACAAGTTCGCTTGACATGGCAAGATCGTCTCGGTCTCATTGTCCTCTTCGCAACCTCCATCATTATCGCTCTCATCGTCGGTTCCTGCTACCTCAACTTACCCCAGACATCTGCTGGTGCATTCAGTCGTGGTGGTGTTCTTTTCTTGGCTCTCCTTTTCCCGTCCTTCACTGCTTTCTCTCAGCTTCCATCTCAGATGTTGGGTCGACCCATCATGTGGAGACAAACCGAATACACTCTTTTCCGTCCTGCCGCTCTAGGTGTCGCTGGCATTCTAGCCGATATTCCCTTCGCTGCCTCAAGTAACTTTTTGTTCTCTCTTATCATCTATTTCATGGCTGGTCTCTCGAGAACTGCTGGAGCATTCTTCAGTTTCTACCTCCTTGTCTTCGCAGGCTACCTCGCACTGGCCACCTTCTTCCGATTCTTGGGAAGTTTGTGTTCGTCTTACGATGTTGCTGCAAGATTGGCTGCTGTCCTCGTTTCGGCTTTCGTTCTTTACTGCGGATATCTCATTCCTACCTTCTCCATGAAGCGATGGCTCTTCTGGATCTCATACCTCAATCCTGTCCAGTATGGTTTGTAAGTGATCCACATCATCTTGATTAACACGATAGTTCACTGTCTGACGGTTTTTTTTCCGAACAGCTCTGCCATTATGTGGAATGAGTTCAAGCGGATCAGCATGGACTGCGTAGGCAGCAGCATTGTTCCAAATGGAGATGGATACCCAGCAACACTCGGCCCTAACCAAGTCTGCACACTTCAAGGTTCTCAACCTGGTGTCGCTTCGACACCTGGTACAGCATACCTTCAAGCTGCCTACGACTACAACGGTAACCAATGGAGAAACTTTGGATTGCTTCTCGTCTTCTTCATTGGTTTCGCTGTCATGCAGATGCTTTCCATGGAATTCTTCAAGCACGGTCGTGGTGCCCCAGCCATTCAAGTCTATCAACCCGAAAACAAGGAGCGAAAGGCACTCAACGAGAAGCTACAATCTGCCAAGGAGAAGTTCCGCAAGGGAGAGGCCGAACAGGACCTCAGCTCCATGACTACTGCAGAGAAGCCGTTCACTTGGGAGGATCTGTGCTATGATGTTCCTGTCTCAGGTGGACAGAAGCGCCTTCTCGACCACGTGTTCGGTTATGTCAAACCCGGTACCCTCACTGCCCTTATGGGTGCTTCCGGTGCCGGTAAGACTACACTCCTCGACGTTCTAGCTTGCCGAAAGACAGTCGGTGTCATCTCTGGTGACCTCCTAGTCAATGGTCGCCCACTGGCTGCTGATTTCCAACGTGGTACCGCTTACGTCGAGCAACAGGACGTTCACGAATTTACGGCCACCGTTCGTGAAGCTTTCCGATTTTCCGCCTATCTCCGTCAACCTGCCCATGTTTCCAAAGAAGAAAAGGATGCCTACGTCGAGGATGTCATTCAGCTCCTCGAACTCGAAGATCAGGCAGATGCTATGATCGGTTTCCCCGGCTTCGGTCTATCCGTTGAAGCTCGCAAGCGTGTTACCATCGGTGTCGAACTTGCTGCCAAGCCCCAGCTACTACTTTTCCTAGACGAACCGACCTCAGGTCTCGATGGTCAATCCGCATACAACTTGGTCCGATTCTTGAAGAAGCTCGCTGCTGCCGGTCAAGCCATTCTCTGCACCATCCATCAACCGAACGCCCTTCTTTTCGAAAACTTCGACCGACTCCTCTTGCTCAAGTCTGGTGGACGAACTGTCTACTTTGGTGATATTGGTGAAGATTCTCACGTCATTCGAGACTACTTTGCACGCAATGGTGCCGAGTGCCCAGCTACTACCAATCCTGCTGAGTTCATGCTCGATGCTATCGGTGCTGGTTCCAAGCGAAGGATTGGTAACAAGGATTGGGCCGATAGATGGCTCGAGTCTGAAGATTTCGCCCAAGTCAAGCGTGAGATTGCCCAAATCAAGGAACAGTCTTTGGCTAAGGAAGATGTCATCGACCCCGATGCCAAGAAGCAATACGCCGCACCTTTCATGACACAGCTCCGAGTCGTCTCGCGCAGAACCTTGACCGCTTTCTACAGAATGCCCGACTACGAATTCACCCGTCTCTTCAACCACATTGCCATCTCTTTGTTCACATCCCTTACTTTCCTCATGTTGGGTAACAATCTGGTCACACTTCAGTATCGTGTCTTCGACATCTTCATCGCAACTGTCATGCCGGTAAGTCCGCCGGCCATTCTGTTTTGCGAAAGCGTTATTTGGAAGAGAGACTAATCGTTGACTGTCTCTATCCAGGCCATCATTATCACCCAAATCGAGCCTATGTTCATCATGGCAAGAAACACCTTCGTTCGTGAAGCTTCCAGCAGAATGTACTCGCCATATGTCTTCGCTCTGTCACAAATGATTGCCGAGTCGCCATACAGCGTTCTTTGCGCCTTCGCGTACTGGATCCTCATGTGGTACCCCTCTGGATTCCTCACAGCCTCAGATCGTGCAGGTTATGCCTTCTTTATGATCTTGGTTGTCGAGTTCTACTCTGTCACCCTTGGACAAGCAGTCGCAGCTCTGTCTCCCTCCATGTTCATCGCTGCTACCACCGTAAGTACTCTTCTGCGACCCTCGCTTCACATGTTGCTAATGTAATGGTGGTTTGTCTTCTGTAGAATCCATTCCTCCTCATTGTGAGTTAAATGTCATCCTCGACAGCAGGATTCAGCGCTGACTCTGCTTTTTATTCAGATGTTCTCCCTCTTCTGCGGTGTCACGATCGTACCAGCTCAACTACCAGAGTTCTGGCGGTCATGGATGTACCAGGTAAGCGCTTAGTACCAATCTGCACCGTGTGACACCATCTCATAATAACACTGTCTTCCTAGCTCGACCCCTTCACCCGTCTCATTTCTGGCTTGATCACTACCGCTCTTCACGATCTCTACATCTACTGCGAGGACTTTGAGTTCTACAGATTCGCGCCTCCATCTGGCCAGACTTGTGAAGCCTATGCCGGACCTTTCGTCGCCCGAAATGGTGGTTATATCGACAATCCTACCGCTACAGACGAATGCCGATACTGCCAGTACAGAGTTGGCGACGATTTCTATACTCCTCTAGGCTTGTCATTCGATGACAGATGGAGAGATCTCGGTATCTTCATCGCTTTCATCGGTTTCAACATGATTGTTACCCTTATCGCATCAAGGTACCTCAGGTATGCCAAGCGATAAGTTAGTCAAAGTATTTAGATCAGTAGAAGAACCAGCTCGTATACAGTCGTTCTGGTCTGCATCTCCTTTCGTTTCATTAATAGTGGTTCAAAATAGACAGTTTCAAAAGATGCTTTGCTAATCATGGGTTCTACATACCCGACTCTCCGATATTATGTGTTTGTGCGTTGTACAGCTAGTCTGCCATTCGCCCATTCTCGAAATTGTGATTGGAACAGAGTGAAATTACAGCTTGGTTACCAGCCTAGCTCAACTTGCATCTCGTTATAAAGGCTTTTGCATACCGTGTAGAGCTGCGGCTCTGCCGAAACTTCAATCGATTGACCATTTCTGTGGCGTGGTGAAGACCGCCTCCAAGCTCTCTATGCTTTCTCTTCTCCGTAGCTGCTTGGATACCTAAGATGGTGTTTGACGGTGCTGCATACTATGGACTTCCAACTGCTTCCCAAGCCAGCTCCAGTACTGCTGGCCTGCACTGGCCTGCGTCGAGCAGTGTTCCAAATCAGCATGGAAATCCTGCGAGCAGCGTCAACAATTCTCAGAATGGCAAAGGTCGAGGCAAGAGCATCATACAGCGACCTTACAGTTACGATGCTCCACAGCAGTCTAGTATGAATGTTCAATATGGGAACATGTATGCCTCGCAGCCTTTGCAGCAACAATGGCCAGGGTACGCAATGCCGGATGCTTCCAATCCATACTTGTGGCAACAGCAGGCGGCCATGCAGCAGCAGCAGGCATGGTACGGCGCTATGGGTGGGTATGGACAGCAAGCGTACCAGAGTGTACCCGCACATCAAGTTCCGTCGCTTCCTCCGCCTCCACCACCACCTGCTGGCCCTGCACCTTCAGTCCCACCACCTCCTATGCGTCACGCGCTTCCTGCAAAACCTCCGAGTGTTGTGACGGGCAATAGCGTTCCTGCAGCTTTGCCCAGTCGTGCTCCACCTACGATACTCAAACCAATGAGGCCCATACCGGAGCAACGTTCGATGGACCTTCGGCCTCCTCGTCCTGTTCAAACCGAATCTCACTTGTTTCACGCCAATCCGGTGCGCCCAAGCGCCCCTCAGAAGCTATTTTGTGATCTTTGCAAGATAGGCTTTCAGTCAAGCATACATCTTATCGCGCATCAGAGAAATGAACATGTCAAATGCTGCAAGCATGAAGAAGGTTGCAAATTCGAAGGCATGCCCGCCGTGGTAGAGCTGCACGAACAGGATCGCCATCTTGTCTTTCGGCCTGGAGCCCGGAGGGAGAAGACTAAGCCAGATGGACCATTAGGGTGAGCTACTGTGGTCGGCTTTTGAACCAACGAGTAAGTGGCTGACTTGTGTGTCATCAGTGCCAAGATCCAGGGAACAAACATGTCGCTTGATACAGAAGAAGACATAGCAAAATGGATAGAAGAGCGAAAGCGCAAGTGGCCAGGTGCAAAGAACAAAGAACTCAAGCTACAGCGTGATTTGAAGAGAAAGGCATATGATGCCGCTTCACCTGCCGCAGCAAACACTCAGCAGCAAGTCAACAAACGAGGCAAATTTGCGAAACCAAATACGCCTGCGCAACATCCAGAAGGCTATCAGCGGGCTCCACGTGTATGGGGACAAACTCCGGCTTCTACCAAGGAGCAGACAGGCTCCACTGCATCTTCGCCTGCCGGTGACGCTCCATCTCCAGATGATGACGAGGATGCTGCAGTTGTCGCCGCCCAGCTCACAAAGGCGGTAGCTGTAAAGAATGACAGTCACTCCGCGGTAGGTGCGAAGGAAGAGAGTGTTATCTTAGGATCGGAGGTAGACCAAGATCTTAACGGGGAGATGATAACGGATGACCGTCTAGCAACGGAAGTATCTGCAAAGCCGGCAGAGGTAGCGGAAATGGAATACGAGTCTGGCAATGATTCCGCACCTGAAGAAATCGAAACGAGGAAGCAGCCAAGGGAAGGCTCCGCCATTGTGGAACCAGAGGAGACCGTAGATCAGCCTAAAGTCAGGCCAACGCAAGAAGCACGTCCTCGACCGGATTGCACAGCTTGGATAACGGGAGGCCAATGCAAGTTTGGTAAACAATGTAGATATTCACATGACCCACTCAAGCGTGGTAAGCCGAGACGCGAGCCACCACCTCCAGCACCGAAGAATCCTTTCGAGCGAGGCGACCTTATTGGCAAACTAGTCCATCACGAGGTCAGGCACGAGGTGTCGGATTTAACGCAAGTCATCGACTTCCTGGCCAGAAACGATTGGCTCAAGAACGTCGAGCTGTATCCAGGGCATAAGAAAGACCTGGAAGGGCGGATCAATGAGGTAGCGTGATTGTAGTGGTTGTTGGGCATGTAGTGGCGGCATACGTAGAATCACGAATCACCGGAACTCGCGCTGTTCGCCAAGGGCGAAGGAGTCACGACATCTTGCAACACGTCGGATTCTCACATAAACACATCGCACGCATTATGTCCTTTGAGCGAGACTACCGGCTTGAATGCATGCACACCTTGCCTCGATCACCTTGTTGCCCGTGGCAATGAAGAAAGGCAAATCGCTCTGTAGCCGCGTAACATCGTGTAACCAGAGTACAGCGCCTAGACGGTGAATGCTTGCTCGTTGCTTTGGTCAGTGCAGTCGGAGATCTGCTTTGCCTCCCTGCTCTACCCCATCGATTCGAAGGCCTGCAAGATCTCGACTTCTTCAACCAGCAGGCAAGTATCAGCATAAATACGCAACTATGGCAGAGGCATCCTCATCAAAGTATCCTGAGTCTTATGGAAGCTTCAAGCGTTCAGCTGGTCCACTGTCGTTGCAGGAGTCCTACAATCAACCGCATACTGTGACGAAATGGACCAGCAGCAAGACTGGCTTG
The DNA here is from genome assembly GCA_019775285.1 of Cystobasidium slooffiae. Lineage (NCBI taxonomy): Eukaryota > Fungi > Basidiomycota > Cystobasidiomycetes > Cystobasidiales > Cystobasidiaceae > Cystobasidium > Cystobasidium slooffiae. Next base: position 14,628 of record JACWFZ010000009.1, read on the forward strand.
CGAGTCGTGCATGTCGACATTGAAGGTACGTACCTCGATGCTGTCTAGCATAACAACGAGTACTAATCATGACACCGCCTTTTATTATGCATGTAGGTCCCCTTTGCAACCTCTTTGGCTCAGTCGCAACCGAGATCTTTGATGATTCCGGCTGTCCTCATACGCTTGAGCAGTAAGTAGCATATTTACCACCTTCGCCACCGACCGTTGCTCATAGAGGCCCCTCACATCAGCCTGGTCTTCCTAGGATCCGAACAGTATCCATACAAGGGTATTCTTGATACTTTAGCCAACCGCGCATTCGCTTCCGGAACGAATGCTTGGACGGACACGACCAACACAACATACACTATCACTACTGCTGGAGAAGAAGGCTTTCTGCGGATTCTGCCAGTGTATATGGACCATGTCCTATATCCTACGCTCAAGGACACAGGCTTCACTACAGAAGTCTACCATATCAACGGCAAGGGCGAGGATGGAGGCGTTGTTTACAGTGAGATGCAGGGAGTCGAAAATGAGGCAGACCGCCGCATGTTCGGGTTGCTGCAAACGACGCTCTTTCCGGAAGGCAATGGTTACCGCAGCGAGACAGGCGGTCTCACTGGCGCTCTCAGAGTATTAGACATCGATAAGATCCGCAAGTACCACAATAGCTATTATCTGCCGCATAACTTGTGTCTCTTCGTTACCGGCAAGATCGACCCTAATAAATTGCTGAAAGTCCTCACTGAGGAAGTCGAACCCACCATTGAGAAGCATCAGCAAGCCAATGGGCCACGGCCGGAGGGTTGGAAGAGGCCTTGGGCAGAGACGCCGAGCATGGAGCCGCCGAAGATTGAGGAGGATAAGGTCGTGACCACAGACTTCCCCGAGAAAGACGAGAGTAAGCTATTGAGTTCCAAAACAATCCGTACTGCACAACAGCTAATGAATTATCTGCAGGCATGGGCGAAGTTAGCATCAATTGGATTGGACCCACATACCAAGACTTCCTGTCTGAAAAAGCATTGGGCGTCCTGAATGCTTATCTCAGTGACTCAGCTATATCGCCGCTGCAAAAGGAGCTCATTGAGATCGACGAGCCCTGGGCGACAAATCTCGGTTTTGCTTCCACCGATTACTCCACATCTGTCCTACAATTAGCGCTGTCGTCCGTTCCGACGGCTAAACTGGATACTGTTGGAGAAGCTGTCAAGGACACTCTTAGGCGAGTGTTAAAGTCAGGCATTGATATGGAAAGAATGACCATGATACTCAATAGAGAGCAACGCAAAGTATGTTAGAAACCCGGATCACGTAAACAGTTATTTCAGCCGTCTGACCTACCTATCTCTATGACAGCTCCTGAACACTCTCGAAACGGACGCTAGTGATTCGCTCACTACAGCTTTGTTGTCCGACTTTCTATTTGGTGCCGCAGACAGCAGCGAGCTGCCGGAGTCCTTGAACGATATGAAGAGATTCAAGACTTTGCAGAAGTGGACCGGAAAGGAGTGGGCTGACTTGCTGGAGAGGTGAGTGGCACACATTGTATGCCCGGCCAGTGAACTCACATCGTTTGATCAAATCTGCAGATTCTACCTTGAGAAGCCTGCTCTGACGATTATTGGCAAGCCGAGCGCGAAGCTCGCCAATGAATTGCGCAAAGAGGCCAAGACCCGGCTGGCAGAAAGGCAAAAGAGATTCGGCGAGGAAGGCCTGAAGAAATTGCAGGACAAGCTCGATACAGCGCAGAAAGAGAATGACGTGGAAGCCCCACCGGATGTCATCGCCGACTTCAAAATTCCCGATGTGGAAAGTATTCGATGGATCAACGTAGAATCTGCAGCTGCGGGATCGAATGACAAGCATTTCTCTAACAAGGTACAGACGCACGTCGAAAAAGACGGCACACAGCTGCCGTACTTCTTGCAGTTTGAACGTGAGTCGGACGCACATCAAGTCATAGTACTTCATGCTGAAATGCCTGCGACATAGACATTCAATCAAACTTCATTGAGATCTCAATCTTCCTGAATGCCGCCGATTTGCCCAAGCATAAAGAGCTCCTATCCCTCTACACTAACTCCTTCCACTCTCTGCCTCTGAAAGAATCAGATGGCACTCGTGTGCCATATGACGAAGTCGTCAATCTCTTGGACACGGAGACTGTCGACTACGGCATCGCATTCGGCTCCGCCATGAGTGAGCAGCTAGAAGTCAGCATCAAGGTTGATAAGGACAAGTACAAGGAGGCAATCGTTTGGCTACGAAAGTTGCTATTTGCAAGCGAGTTCTCCGTGGATCGGTATGTCTTCTGTTTTTCGGAGACCGGTAACCAAACGCTGATGTTTATGTCACGCCAGACTGCGCATTACAGCTCAAAAATTGCTTCAGAGTCTCCCATCGGAAAAGCGAGACGGGCTTGATGTGGCGCTCGCAGTCTTCAGGAATCTGACACTCGACCCAAAGAGAAGTACAAATCTGTCGCAGCAATTGTTGGCGCGACTGGAGTCCACACCTGCTATCGTCGAACGCCTGAAGACTGAACCCGAGCAGGTCGTGGCTGATATGGAGCAACTTCGCAATGCTCGTCAGTGTCTTTTAAGCTCATCATGCAAATATGCTGGAAATCAGCTGATACATTGAACATCTAGTGACCTCACCCAAGGGTATGCGAATCGCTGTTATAGGTGATGTTCTCAACATGCCAAACCCCGTTTCAATCTGGAAGGAGAACTTCCAAAATATAGAGGTGAGCCATTGCCCATGATCGTCTACTGATGGTCATTGACGCAAATGCATGACAGTCTGCAAAACTATCGCCAGTCGTCTTCGGTAGAGACTGTCTGTCGGCCCTGGGCAGATCTCCGGCTCGACGCGCGACCATCGCACCACTGGCAACAATCGAGTCATCTTATAGTTACTTCGTCGCCAAGGGGTGAGCAAAAAATGGATCCTTGCCTATATCCCATGATTAACATTGTTCGTGCAACAGGCCCGACACCTACGACCACGAGGATCTGCCTGCGCTGACTGTCGCCAAGGTTGCTCTCAATGCTTTGGAAGGTCTGCTCTGGCGAAGCGTTCGAGGAGCAGGGCTCGCATACGGTGCAAACATATACACGGATGTTGAGCGAGGCTTCACATACTTCAATGTCTACCGGTCGCCCGATAGTGTGAAAGCATACATCGCTGCAAAGAAAGCTGTAGAGGCGATGGTCGCCGGTGATCTGGTAGGTGTCGCTTCCGTATCGGGAATAGATGTCTTTGCCGTCACTGACTCTCCTCTCGTATTTCCAGATGCCGCTCGACCAGCTGCGACTTGATGGAGCCAAGAGTGAACTGGCTTACTTCACCGCTAGTTCCCAGTCGACTATTTCTCGAGCTGCCGCAACGTCTTTCGTTAACCAGGCTCTCAAAGGTATACCTCAAAGTTATCAGAGGGACCTATTGGCAAAAGCAAGGGTAAGTTTCGGTTGGGTATGTGTATCTTAACGACCATAGAGCTGATATGCTGGATCCCTTCAGAATGTCACCCTTGAGGATGTAAATGGAGTCATTCGCAAATACATCCTTCCAATCTTCGATTCTGCAACAAGCATTGCGGCTATCACTAGCTCGAAAGGCAAAGCTACAGAAATGAAGACTCAGCTGGAGGAGATCGGATTTGAGGTAGACCTCCTGGACATCTCCAAGGCAGAGGACGATGATGCAAGCGAGTCAGGCGAGGAATCGTCGGAAGGTTCTGAGAATGGGTCGGAGGACGAAAGCTCAAGCGGAGAGAAGTCAGGCTCGACGGAAAGTTGGCAAATGGAGGGCGATGACGTCAAAATGCAGTGATAATGCTCTCATCTGCATGTCGTCAGAGTCTGGTGCATGTTTAGACCTCTATTGTCGTACTTTTAATATACGATTCCAATCAGTACTTTGCAAGCAAGCGTGTTCTTTTCAGTCAAGCGAAGACAGTCATGTCCAAGCCCATTTATGGACCATTAACGTCGAAGCGTATTCATAATAGATGCGTATATGCCAATGAAAGATGCGTCTAACATGCTGACGTGATGCGATAATGACTATTGTACAGAAAGCATGGGCTCTCACAGTCCCTGTAAACACTCAAGGATCGCCTCCTCTAACTTTGAGGCTCGAACTGGCTTACTCAGATACATGTCCATTCCCATTGCTAAAAAGCGTTCTTTGTCGCCGGACACTGCGTTGGCGGTTAATGCGATAATTTTGACACTTCTGATTGATTCTCGAGCATGACTTCTTATGATTCGAACGGCACTGAGAGGGTTTTACATCAGTCTCTCCGCTTTGATACCTTATAATGCAATACGACTCACTCAGGCCCGTTCATGCGAGGCATTTCGATGTCCATGAGGACGACATGCGGTAATTCTCTCTCTATTTCCTCGATTGCCTGCACACCGTCTTCTACGATGCGTACCTTGCCAAAGTGCATCTTCCTAACAAGGGCTTGGTACACTTCCTGCAGCAGGCTGAGAAAGGACGACATTAGCCTATGTATCCAGTCAGTCATATGTATTGAGCTGGCAGCTTACGCGTTGTCTTCCGCTATCAATATCGACACATCTTGTCGCCTATCGACGAGCTGTAACGATGCGGCGTCCTCTGAAGCGGCTTCCTGAGCCTTACGGCCTTCATCCGTACTCCTACGCCCAAGAACGCTGTTCCGCAGCGGCCGGCTTTGTTTCGGCAGAGGGACTGCTAGGCGCACCGTGGTCCCAACGCCAAGGGTGGACTCAAGGGAGACAGTTCCTCCCATAAGCTCGGTTAGCTGCAGCATGTGCGATGCGTCAGCATGACAACCCAGTATGCATATATTGCGGTTAAACAGATCTTACAGTCTTTGCGATAGACAAGCCTAGCCCACTACCGCCGAAACGCCGCGCAATCGTGACATTCCCTTGATGAAAAGGCTTGAAGAGATGCGGAAGGGTCTCCTTGTCTATACCTGGACCAGTGTCTTCAAGCTGAAATTTCATCAGGCAGTCATTCTCTCGTTCCTCTTGCTCGACACGCAGTGTAATGCCACCTTGTGCGGTAAACTTTACAGAACTGTGAATTCATAATATTCAGCGATGTTTTGATGCACTTGATATGCGGCACTTAGCATACTTTGAGATGAAGTTAGACAGGACTTGCGCGAGACGCAGCCTATCTCCTACGAGTGGACAATCCTCTCTAACGTCTAATATCCGCTCAAAGTAGATATTTTTCGCGTCTGCTAGACTCGCGAAAATATCTAGATCCTTCATCAAATCTGAAATCAGGAAAGGTGCCTTCTCCAAGTCCAGCTTGTTTGCTTCCATCTTGCCCAAATCTAGAACCATAGAGACAAGCTGTAGTAATACCTCGCCTGCATGTAGCTGCTTTTTGACGAGTGATTGATGTTTAGGGCTTAACGACTCGTCGTCAAGCAGAAGTTCGCTGATACCGAGCATGCCTGATATAGGCGTACGAATTTCATGGCTGAGACTAGTCACGAAAATAGTCTTCAGTCTTGAAGCTTCCTGCGCAGCTTTCTCACGGGCAGCAAGCTCGGCCCTTTCTTTCTGACTCTGGACCAAAGCCATTTCGGCGTGTACCATTGCTGATATATCCGTGCATACTATAGCGAGTCCGGTAAGATGGCGCGCTGATGCTGGGTGATCATATAGCGGAGGAGTCTCTGCTGCCTGAGCTTCGTAAAGAGGGACGAGACGATATCTGAAATGCGAAGGACCAACAGTCGTCGCGAATTCTCGTTCAGGTACGGTCGCCTGTATAAGTAGAGCTGCATCAGCGCGTCCTGTTCCTATGCCTACAGTTCCAGATTCGGCGGACTCACCACTTCTCCTTGTTGCGCAAGCATAGCTTGTGCTTGCTCTGCACATTCTAAATCCGGCCAAGCATCTTCCAATAATCGACCCATCGCTTCCTCACTCGTGACACCTAGCTTGTCCAAAGCTTCCGTGTAGCCCTCAAACATGACAACCTTTCTAGTGGTGTCGACTACGATCAGAGTAATAGCTGAAGCTTTAAGAACAGTAGATACGTATTGCTGAGTTTGTACAGCTTTCTGTTGAGCATCAATAAGTTCTTGACCGTCCGTGAGTGTGCAAACAAAGCCTGTGATCTTGCCAGAATCATCGTCTCGTATGCAAGTACCTCTGGCGATCATCCATCGATATTGATCATGCTTATTCTTGACCCGGTATTGAAGGTGTATATCTTTACCTGCTCGAATAGCTTCGCTATATTTGTCGACTGCAATTCCAACATCCGAAGGGTGGAATACATCCGCCCACATTTCACGAGAGGGGGTCTTCATATCCCACCCTGTATAAGAATACCATTGGGGATTTAGATAGGATACGATACCATCTCTTCCGGATGTAAATAATATTTGAGGCATGCATTCTACTGCTGCTTTGTAAAATTCTGGAGGTATTGTAGGTGGGCGATCATCTTCCATTTTTTCAAGCAGTACATTGACATCGGTCGAAATAATAGGAGGATCCGAAGGCATTCGATTGAATGGAGGTCTAGTGGAAGCCATCACTGTTGCAGCTGTAGCTGCTCCTGTTGCTGGTGTCGTGGTACTTGCCAGCGAGCGTATGGAAGATACATCGTCACAAGGTGTGATTTCAACTATCTCATGAATGACAGGCTGGAAGAGTAGGACTGCGTAATAATATACCATAGGTTGGGCGGGGATAGGGATACAGCTCAGATTAGAGCGCCACCAGGTCTTGCCATCATTCCCACGAAGCCGAAGGAAAGGCTGACATTGTTCCCTTTTTGAGCCTATCCAACTATCGGTAGACGTTCTCGTTCTCGTCAAACGCGATTGCGGTACTCGAGGAGCGCCTGCACCATTACCGGCAGCGGCATTATTACCATCTTCGATTGACAGTGTACTTCTAACGCTCAATCTAGAGTCCCTTTTATTGTCCATGGACGAAGGTCGGACTTCTTGATGATGTTGATCGTGTGTATGAGAATTCTTGGAATGCGGCGTAGTAGTAGCTTGTGAGGGAATAGTAGAAGGTGGTACGGTGGATGAATCGGTATATGATTGTCCTACAATCCCCCTTTCCTCCATCGTCCTCGCGAGTGAAAAAGGTTTAGATGACGGATCGCGTAATAATTTGGCAGTTGCAAAGCCTATATCGTCGAATGCAGAATGTGAGAATATATCGTACGATGCTAGACGTGTAGATGATGACTGTGAGAAGACAGTGGGGTCTTCGGATGGACGAGAAGAGGATCTAGAGGGATATGAGGATGGTGTCGAAGTCTTGTCGTTTTGTTTTCGCCTTTGACGGGATGTCTCAGGTCCAGGTCCAGCATGTGCACCAGCTTGCATTGCACTCGTGCCGGTGTGTATATCTTCCCAAGAAGCACCGGACAGGTTCATTAGACCAGGAACAGTCTCTTCACCCGGTTCATTAGCGTATACGAGACGTTCCGAGCTATCAAAGAGCAAGAAAGGCAGTCCCATATTCGCTAGACATAGGTCTCCCAATCCGGGAGGTAGCGTAGAGATGCCATTATTAGTCTCTTCCATATTGATAGTATGATGAACACCTCCTGCCATTTCAGCTTGAGATCTCTTCATTTCGCCTATACTATCTTGAAAATAGTCGGCGCCTTGTGATGTGTCCTCTATCATGCCCTTCTCTTGTTCACTGTCGCTGCCAAGAGGGATCTGATGATGGATTGACGATGATGAAGTAGGTTTAGGATGGTGATCTTTTTCTTCGTCTAGGTGATGAGTTACGCTGTGACCCTGGACCGGTACCTCGTTCAATGAGTGCTTGTCGGCGACACTAGGGGCGCTGTTCCCAGAAGATTGCGATGGTCCTGGTTGCACTTTAGGGGAAGACTGGGTATTATGGTAACTGATGAATTTACCACTGCTTGCTCTTATACCTTCTTTGATGACTCTTTTGAATGCCGAAGTAGGCGAAGTCTTTGTGGTAATGCGAGGAGAGACAGATCCTGTCAGGCTATTTGATGGCGGGGAAGAGGTCGAAGACGACAGGCCCGATGAGACGATAGAAGGAGGAGGCGGAGGAGTCTCAACCTCTGGCGAGGATATAGCGCTACCACTACTGCTATGAGCAGGATGCGACGAAGCAAGACTGGACTGAGTGGCAGTCGTCTCTGCTGAACTTGATTTGCTGCCTGTAGGGGAGGGTGAGAAGGGTAGTGATGAACGATGCTTGGTAGAAGTCGACAGGAAGCGACCAACAGTCCTTCTCTTGATGGAGGAAGAAGAGGTACTTGCTAACCTTCTTCGCTCTGTAGCGTGTTGTCGGTCCTGTACCGCTATAAGATGGCTGATGGATTGATTGTCTGAACCACCGGCACTTGTAGGCGAGTTTAACAGGAGGGATGATTTATCTGTTTCCTCCAATCTATCGCTCCACCTTCGTGTTCCACCAGTGTCACGCACACCATCACCAGTCTTGCTGCTCGTTTCACTGCTTCTTCTTTGCTGATTATTCTGTCCAGAGAAAAGAGGCATATTCTTGCTTAAAGTAACCGAGGCTCTAGCTAGCTATTCCGAATAATCGACGCGAGCACGCGCGCAAGTCTATACTGATAATGGGTACTACTACGGCACTACAGTACTACAGACACACACACTCGAAGCTGCTGGATGTCCCGTCTTGTCTGTTCTGCTGTGTGTATCGTTGTCCTGAATACGCGTCCCTGTCGCCACCGTTCTTGTAACCGGCGTATTGATACGCAATCTCCAGATGGGCAAGACTGGAACTGTTACAAGGAGGAAGAGGAGAGCCGAAGGTCCCAAAGCATCGGTCAGATTATCATGGAGATCGTCGTGTTCTATCCTGTCCTGTCCTCGGTAGAAGTACAGTATATGTGACTATTCCACGGCGACTTCACACATCCAAAGCGCCCTTTGAGGGAGAGTTGCAAAGGTTCTGGACTCTCTTCTCCTGCACGCCCGCCCACATCAGATCATCGAGCATCGGTGAGGATCGTCGACTGTTACGGTGCCTGGTTGCACACTGGATATCGCAGTAGTAGTAGGCTACTCTGCTGCTGCTTCCCAGGCTTGAACGTTGAAGACAAGAGAGAACGCAGAAGAAGCTCACCGCCTTGAGAGAGAGTGCGCTCGATCACCCTACTGGATGAAGACAACAACAGCAGCTACAGCAGACAAGCAAAAACAGCATGCTGCAATGGATCATAGTGGTGTGAAGACTACTCGCATAGGCTGGCAAGACCGCTGGTCGAATTGGGTCGAAGAGCAAAACAGGAAGAATGCTCAGAGAGCTTCAAAGCCTGACAACATTGTAGTAGCCAAGATAGCAGGTGAGTTTGGAGTTTCCCATATGTATGTTACTTTAAGGCATGCTAATGCTATTGATTATGTAGTCGTGCTATGTGCTGGACTCCTCGTATGGTGCTACTATGGTCAGTCCTACGTTGACCGAAGCACAGCCTGACGCCAAGCTGACGTCGGTTGACTTCAACTGTAATGCTTGACAGTTTACGTGGGAAGGATATGTACGCCCATGATAAGGCAAGAACCAGGTGCAAGGGGAAGTAGAGCAGAAGGAAGTAAGTATACATACTCTCTTCTATCCTCACAAACCTTTGCTTCGGCGAAATTGACCACAATGATCATGTGATTTATCAACAACAACAACAGTTGTCTTCCTAATTTTCTTCAATATACTATGGCTCCTCATGGTATATACCTATACCATGGTATGTACTACTCCACCTGGTTACGCAAGAGATGTAAGTCGAGACATCATCACCAATTCTATTCTAGCTTGCAGAACTGAACGGTTGCCCAGGTCGTCGAAAGAGGTCCGAGACCTGAACCTCCCTGGTTGGGCTATCCTCCCAGCACGGATGCGAATATGCATCAATTCGTTCCCTATGGTGCAGATCTGCCACAGCAGCAAGACCAAGAGCAGCAGCATCAGCTCGTAGCTGGACCGCAATATACTCCTAATATGCCACTTGGCCAAGTGAATACCGCTACGCAGACATCGGCAGTGCAAGCTTCTGAACAACATGCTGCGGATCTATCTGCCAATACTTCCGATATGTCAGATCATACGCTGGTACAGCAGCCATCTCAGTCGAACCCTCAGAATAGCACATTGGCTTCCGCTCCAAGTCAGACAGGAACAAGCAATAAGGCTCATCCACTTGAAGATCCACAAACCGCAGCGGATCAGTATGGACAGACTGGCGCGCTTGGTGCCGGTGTCGCTAATGCTGTGGCTGCAATCAACACCAACCAGCAGCACGACTCTACGAACGCTGCTCAGCGGGATGTACCATCTCAACCCGCACAATCAGCATACAACAATGTATCCCAACATCAACCGCCGCGGCAATCTACAATGCCACATACAACTGTCAAGGGCGGTAAAGAAGGAGATGAAGAAGGCACTTTCAAGCGTAAAGTGTATCGCGAACCACCAGTCCGCCAACCACTTCATCCAAATACACGGTATTGCGAACGATGCGAACTAGTGAAACCTTACAGAGCGCATCACTGTCGTCATTGTGGAACTTGCGTTCTAGGGATGGATCATCATTGTCCCTGGATCGGACAATGTTGCGGTGCGAGAAATCATATTTATTTTGTTGCATTTTGTTTTTGGTCCTGTGTGAGTTCACGCTCTGTCTTTGCTCTCCTAATACTTTCAGCAACTTGCCATAACGAAAAAAGCTGACCTCTTTCTCTCTCGATTTATTCTGGCTTTTCAGATTGCTCTGGGGTATATCTTCATCACTCTACTCATCGCTCTGATAGCACCCAACGTCAATCCAACACCTGACATAGACGTTCAAACAGTCGTAATCTGCGCCATAGCAGCTGTTTTATCATTCTTCACAGGAAGTATGTTTACAACACATATAGTCTTAATCTTGAATGGACAGTCTACAATTGAGAATATTTCAATTGGAGATATGAAACATCGAGAAACATCAGCTTTGAATAGACATTATTCCTTATTTTCCTTCAAGAGCAAAAACAGAGAAAGAAGGTTGATGGATAAAGACTGGGGTAAGCTTGATACTGAAGCTAATTTATGGTATCAAGGCAATAAGAAAAAGAATTGGGAAATGACGATGGGTAATAAGATATGGAAATGTTTGTTACCACCTCCACGTTATAGACCTGATAATGGGGTAGACTACATACCCAATCCTAGGAGAGGATCTAATGGGGAATGGAGGAGAAGGGAAGAATGGCCAGAAGAGCTACGGTAGCTCACTGTGTCAGGGAATCATGGAGATAAGTAAAAATACTCCGGACTTATATTCAACCAGGCCGTAATCTCAAGCAGTTCAATGTCTATAACTGTCGTTGTACCATAATCAAAACCAGTCGCAGATTATCTGTGCGTTCAGCGAGGCGCAAATGTAGCAATAAATAATAACCTGGAAGAGGCCTTGTTGTGAAGCTTTTGAAAGAGCATTGTAGGTACGTACGAAGACAGTCAAGTTCGAGGTACTTGCACGCCGACACTGGACCCTTTCGATCACGCTCGCTTTCCGCATTCACTGACACGATTGTCTTTCACACTTCCACTACAGTAGCATCGTCTTCAAGTGTCTGACGATCTACGGTCACGGAAGTCTTAAGTCGTCTGCTCGCTGCTCCTGACGAGATCTTCTTAGTTCAGCATGGGTCTAGGGTGAGTTAAGCGTTGCATACTACCGAAACGCCAGCAGCCACGTCTCCCAAGCGTATGGTCATAATAGCTTACTGAATCATCATTGCACTCCTATAGACTCGGCAATATCCTCTATATCACTCTTTTACTGGTCAATGCGGTAGCTGTACTCAATGAAGAGCGCTTCTTGTCGCGGAGTAAGCTTCTACATCTTGCTCGAGCATGACCTTGATCGGGTACCATGCTCGTCAAGTTCGAGACATGAGCCGTCCTGTTGACTTCCCTGCCTGTCTTTTTCTACTCTTGCGATGTAAAGTCGGATGGTCACATTTAGCGCTTCAGCAAGCTCAGTTCCAGCAATATAACGTAGACCCTGGTTTCATCGGTTCTCAAGAAGGTCCAGGTGTGAAAGCAAGACTTATCAACCTGATAGGAGCAGTCAGGACAGTCATGCGCAGTGAGCAGACAATGCTTTTGACGTCTATGTTGCATAATAGCTAATGTATCTTATTCTCTGATTGCTCCCTGCAGTACCGCTGATACCGCTCAATATCGTTGTCATTCTGTACTCGATGGTTTTAGGTTGATTTACCAAAGACAAAGGAATCTGCATTTTGTGTATCAACAGTCGCGTACAAGCTGGGCAGTGTCAGTACATATGTACCTTGCAAAAATCAGGCGATCTCATTACGCCTTCTTCACCATCCGACGCCTGCATGGAGCAGGGATCCGCCAACAGATCAAAGATAGTTTGTATTGCTCGTTAGGTATCCGTGAGGAGAGTTACATCGTTTCGATAATAGCACGTCTCTGCAGAAATTATTGTTTTTCTCTAGAATTTCGGCCATGCCTATCTTACCACTAACCCTGTCTGCGAGGAGGAGGAGCTACGAAACCTTGTTGAGGCTGCTGCTGCATACCCTGAGGTGGTCCGTATTGGCCTTGTGGAGGTCCCTGCATGGGCTGCATACCTTGCTGCATTGGTGGTCCAAAGCGCTGTTGAGGCGGCATGCCTTGTTGCTGAGGAGGTGGCATCATGCCCTGAGGAGGACGCTGCATCATGCCTGGACCTTGCATTTGAGGTGGGCCTTGCATCAAAGGCTGAGGATGGCCTTGCATCATATTTTGTGGCGGGCTTTGCATCCTGAGTCCTCCAGCAGGCTGTTGAGGCTGCATACCTGCAGGAGGCGGTCGTTGAGCGGCTTCACCTCTGCGAGGTGGAGGAGGAACGCTGCCTGTGGCATTCCTGCTCAGAGGCGGGGGTGGAGGTATGGCGCCCCCGAGACCTGGACCAGCTGGGCTCATACCTGGACCCGGATATCCAGCTGGAGCAGCACCATACGGCTGAGGAGCAGTCCCGCTTCCGCCTGGGAAAGGTGAAAAGATGGGCTGAACCTTGGGTGTTGCCCTGTGGCTCGCTGCGGAAGTAGGTCGTTTCGAAGCGACGACAGGCGCATCCTACGGGAATAGTATGATTAGCCAAGCTCGCAATGAGTCAACGTTTGTCCTTGCTTACATTCCAGCCTCCGACCTCCTTCTTCTTAGCCGGTGGGGGTACTACGCTTTCTGGCTGTTGACTACCGTGATAAACTGGCGGCGTACTAATCGGTGCTGGGGGCTGAGGCACAAAGGAAGCGGGGTTGTATGGATCGGCAGAGTAGCCATTGGGAGCGGGTGCGTAATTTGATACCGGCGCATAAGGGTTCGTCTGCTGGTTATAAGAAGGCTGAGATGCTTGCACACCAGCTGGACGATATGGGTCGTCATATGCTTGCTGAGTAGGTGCAGCTTGCTGTTGTTGAATTTGCTGTGGGACCGCTGCTGGTTGATATGCGCTTGGAACGCTATTTGAGGTCGAGGCGACAGGCTGATAAGTGGACCTTGTTGCCGCAACTGGCTGCTGTTGCGCGACAGTCGGTGCTAGAGGAGGGATGGCATTAGCGTTGAAAGCAACAGCAGAGTGCAAGTAATGCTTACCTTTGATCGTTTTGCCAAGAGCGACTTGCAACCGTTCACGGGTGGATACGCCATCCTTCACCGACTTGTAGTCGGCTGGAGTAAGAGCAGCATACTTTACAGCTAGTGTAACAAGACCTTGAGTGGACAGGACATCTGCATATTCATCGTACTTGTCGTACAAGCCAGCAAGCTTGTATGTTCTGGCGCCAGTCTCAGCGACTTCCGTGGATACAGTAGGATGTGCGAGGTCCACGTCAACGTAGCCTGTAGCGCTCTTGAACACCGTGACCTTCTCAATGAAGGACTGCAGGGCACGAGCATGTGCGCTGTATCTGTTCGGCATGTCAGCATTTGATTGATCACATGTATCAGTAGAGAGCGCTTACTGAGCTGATGCAGACTTGTCTCCACCGTTTTCTAGAGCAAGTTGCTTTTCCTCCTCGAGCATCTCGTCTTTCCAGATGCCAACAACCTTCTCTAACTTACGAGCAGCGAGGTAGCACAAAACAGCACTTCGACGTTGTTCCAAAGCCAGGCTTGGTATGGCGTCGGATCCAGCAGACGCCTTTGCAACAGCAAATTGGTACTCGAGTCGCTGACCGAGCTGTTCGATGAGTGTTGCATATTCGTCTGGCTTGGCAAAGGTGCAGAGCACGACGAAGATTTCTTGCCAATCGCCCAAGTCCGCATTCTGGACAACGTCCGTTAGGTCATCAGAGACGATAGACTGGTAGAGGCGAAGGTAGGGGAGTGCTCCAGTACGTCTCTCGAAGTATGCCTTCTGTGTTTTCGCAAGGAGATCGGATCCACCTCGAACCGCAAGCAGGAGAGCATCGGCGAAGCGGTCTGCGGAGAGACAAAGGGACACTGCACTGTCGAAGTCACCTAGTACCAAAGCTCTTGTAAGTAGACGGTCCGCTTCGGACTCCCCTTGAGGATATATGCGGAAAGTGGTAGGCTTGAGGCTCTCGCTAGCAACCGAGGAAGGACGTGAGCCGATTGTAGCTGCTACTGAGGATCCAGCTCGCTCGACATTGGCTTGCGATAGAGTAAAGCGATCTGTGATGCTTGCCGGTCGACCAGATGCTGCACCGCTGCCAAGTGATGAATAGAAATCGGTGGTAGCTTGTTGTTGAGCATTATTAGCTGGTGCATCGTCACCGAATAGGCTAGGCTCTGTGAGTTCGGACTCGGCACCTCCAAGCTTAGTGGTCGCATCTGATAATGCGCTTGTGCTCGCCTCGGTTTCGGAAGGTGTGGTTTCGGGATTGCTAGCTGAAGCATTGGCGTCTTTTGCCGCAGCACCTTCTCCTTCGCTTGAGCCAGATAGCGCATCGGTGGCGCCGGATGCCTGTTCACTCTGATCTGCAAAAGTCACGAGAGGCTCTCGAGCGACACTTCCCCCATCCTCTCCTTCGCCAGAATCCGAGGTTGCCGATTTGTTGTTGCCAAAGCCGAGAGGAAGTTCGCCAGGCTGTCCAGCAGATGCTTTAAAGCTTTTGACAGCCTCTTCAACTTTGTGCTGGATTTCATCTTTTGAGAAACCGAGAAGGGTAACTAGTTCATCCTTTGAGTTCGCATGGAACAGGGATGAAAGCAACTTCCAGCTTGAGAGCTCGTCCTCCGACGCTTTGGCATCTTTTTCGGCTGATAATTTGTTCTTCTTTTGCTCACAGAAATCAGCGAGAGCTTGACCATCTTGTGCACCATCCAAAAGCAAAGCACGCTCAACAATATCCGATTCCGTAGTGACTTGGTGAATCTTGATCTGACTGGTCGTGGCTTGAGGAGCACTTCCAGCTGTAGCTTCCTGTGTCTGCAAAGTCACAAGCTTGCCTCCGAATCCGAAAGATGCAGATACAGGTCGCTTGAGCCATCTGGGCGGCTGTTTGAGAGACAGGCCAGGGTGCACTTGCGCAGCCAGATTGCTGATATTGCTGGCACTGAAGATATCGACAGCATTGTCGGAAGCGGTTGGAGCTTGTTGATCTTCCGAAGCAGCGGCTTGGTTTGTTGACTGGAGAGACGAAATGCTAATCTTGCCGTCGAAAGAGGCTGTCGCGACATAGCCAGGGTTGCGCGGGCAGCTAGCGGTCTTGAAGGACCAGTTGTTCGTTACCGGTAGCTAGAGAGACAGTATAAGCAAGAGCTTTGTCAATGCATTG
Source organism: Cystobasidium slooffiae (assembly GCA_019775285.1). Taxonomy (NCBI): domain Eukaryota; kingdom Fungi; phylum Basidiomycota; class Cystobasidiomycetes; order Cystobasidiales; family Cystobasidiaceae; genus Cystobasidium; species Cystobasidium slooffiae. Next base: position 30,424 of record JACWFZ010000009.1, read on the forward strand.
ATTCACATTGAGGACGCTAGCGAACTTACCTCTCCGACCATATCCCCAGTAGATGGGTTCCAAGCGATTGTACGGCAATCTTTACCGCAACTAAACAAGAGATCTGGGTCTTCCTTGCACCAGTCCAACGACAGAACACCTTTCTCATGCCCAGTCAGGATCTGCGGTAGCATTAATCAACGCAAGCAACAGAATCAACCAATATCCGCTACATACCCTTTCTGGTGTGCGATAGTTTCGCAGATCCCAAACAAGGACGACAGGGGCAGAATCATCTTCCGAAGCAGTGATAACGCGAGTTCCCTAATTGTACAAGCATTTGTTAGCTTAGCTAAGTTCAGCTGTTTCATACCCACTTATTGCTTACCCGCTCGGCATGCCAGCATACACTGCTGACCGGCTTAGGACCTTGCGAATACACGCTGCCTTGTGTACCGAGGTAACTCAGGTGGATGACCTCTTGTCTGCCTTTGAGATCCCAGATAACAGTCGAACCAGACGCTGATGCTGTAGCCAAGATATGCGCAACACTGGGGTTCCACGCTAGAGCGGTGATGTCTGTGAGATGACGCGATTTGTTCGCCGACGGGCCATAAGGCTTGGTGAGGTTCTTGGTGTCCCAAATGAAGATCTGTGAATAGAGCTAGATCAGCTCTTGCAGCTGTGGTATTCGCTTTCGTAGTCTCACCTCTGCATCAGTAGCACCTGAGGCGAACAGGCTGGGCTGCAGCGTGTTCCAGTCCAGCCCGCGAACGGTGCCCTTATGTCGGTCCGTCTTGAAGATAGAAGCTCTAGAGCAGGTGAAGTTGTGCAATGAGACATTGAGTCAGTCGGCTGTCTCTCTTGAGGTTTATGATGTGATAGAAGCCAGCCTCACTCTTCTGCCTCTCCAGCCAAGATCTTGGAGGGATCCCATAGCTCCAGTTCACCATTATCCATACCAGCAGCAAGTACACCTTCGGGTCTTCCATCGCTAGGCTTGTTCCATGATAGGCAATTGAATCTGTGTACACATCGTGGTCAGCTTCGTGCGCTCCACGTCGACCGGGCGGGTGACGCAGATGAACAAGACGAACTTAGAGGTGACGGAAACGCGTCCTTTGATCCTGCTCTCCTCATCTCCTTCACCAAATGCATCCCATAGCTCTAATGAGGCACCACTGCTGAATGATTCGTCGAGCGCACCGCTCGCCGTTCCTGTTGCCAGCAATGGCGTGCCTCGCGCGCTTTGGCTGCCTTTGCTCCACGCAAACGTAGCTGTTCGCGGTACTGAGAAGGACCTGCTCATCTCGACTTCGGTAATGATGCAGGCTTAAAACTTCTCTCGGACACAAGGATCTTGATTGTATTTCGTTGTTCTTCGAGAAGCAACGCACTCAACAGCTCAATCTGGGGACGAAAGACTATGATCGAGAAGGAGCACGCACGAGCGGAAGGACACGCAGGTCCATCTGCCACTAGATTTCAGCTCATTGCCGACATGTCGAGCATAGACATTGACTACTACGGCTATAAATCCTAGCATGTTCGACGCCATTTGATGTCAGAATCTTGGTCAATACCTTGAGTGAGGTCAAAACGCCTTGAGTTACAAGACAGGAAGTAATGTATCTCGATACATTACTTCCTGTCTTGTAACCTAAGGCATTTTGACCAGATTATCTTTTGTCCCGTAACCTAAGGCATTTTGACTACATTATTTCTGTCTTGCAACCTATGGCATTTCAACGTCGTTATAGTCTAGTTCATGCCGATAGCGGTTTGTGTTCAAAACCAACGCTTTATGACGTGCATTGCGCCATCTTACGAGTAAATGCAGTTACTGATGAAGTCTGGTTGTGAATCCCTAAACATATTAACAGTGTGTAATGTTGATTGATGTAACGGCTCGTGAGGTTTGTCTAGTCGAAGTAGGCTACATAGCGACACGTGTCGTGTTTTTACCAAATGGCATCGAAGCACCGGCGAGCTCGACCCTTAGGTGGCTTGGCTGCTTGACGAGCGTTGTACTACAGAAGTGGGAGACCGTATCAGTCCCCGCCACATTGAGCAGATTCCAAATGAGGACAAAAAGCTTACATCCTCGGTGTACTCCTCAATTTCCGCTAGATCTGAATGCAGATCAACTTCGGTTCCCCGGAGGAAGCGGGTTCGCTTAATGACCTTCCAGCCGATGAACACAGCAAGCACGATAAAGATCATTCCATCTGCGCCCATTATATTAGCTCGTGTCCGCAGGGGGTCATTGTTGTTCGCTTACATTGGAAAATGAAAAGATCGGTCTTGAATTCACCAGGGTAGAAGAGTGTGTAGCCAGAGATGATGAGGACGCAGAATGACATGATGAATGCATACCATGCAGCGAAGGGCTGCAGTCGTGACCGGTAAGGTAGGAACACCTTCCTATCGAGACCCTGCTTCTTCATGGCATTGTTAAAGCGGATCCAGGTCGTAGACATGAAAATCCAGTTCAAAAGCTGTGAGGCAGTGACCAGGCTGATCCACCATCCAAGAACTCGAGCAGTCTAATGAAATGCTTGTCAGCTCAGGATTAGATCAGGCAATTAGGGGATGCACTTACTCCAGCCGAGACGGATAGATAAGCCAAACACGAGATGCACATAGTGATAATTACGCAAACGTATGGGACGCCGTTTCGATTTAATCGCCTCATGAAAGACGGCGCCTGACCAGCGAGAGCAAGGGAGTATAAGGCACGAGAGGTTCCAAAGACGTAACTGTTGCCAGCCGAAAGCTGATGAGACGAGCGTGAACTAAGCTTGTGTCCGATAATGGGTCAAGTTCTAGTGAACTTACAATACTTGTGAGGATGAGAGCGTTGACGATATCGGGGAAGACCGTAATTCCAAGTCGTCGCATCTGTAACACGGGTCTAAGCTGGGGTCATCATTAATGCTGGAATTTGTACTTACGCTAACGACATATGGAGAGTTAGCAGCCGAAGGTCCGAGTGCACCGACCAAACTGAGAAGCGACAGGAATGGCTTTAGCGGGGAAGGGCATACTCAACACCATCGCACCGGTGCTTACTTGGGCGCATTGGACGGGCAAACGATTCCGACGCAAACGGCGCCGATGACGAAGAAGAAGACAAGTCGGTAGATAATCGAAATAAAGGCCTTTGGCATGGTCTTCCGTGGGTTTCTCGCTTCACCAGCAACCTGCAGACGAACTCAGCGAGAGGAAAAAGGTGCGTGACAGTCAAGCATACATACCATTGAAATGTATTCCGGGCCAGCAATGACGAACGCAGCACCAATAATGCAAGCTAGGAATCCTTGGAAACGGCCAAGAGCTCCTGTACCTATGTACTCGTTCATCAGACCAGGATCCTGCGAGAATCAAGGTGATCAGAATTTTCGTCCCCGCTCAAATCGGAAGATATACAGACGCACCTTCCAGTATCTGAATCCGTATCTATCGCCTTGCGGGTTACCACCCAACATCTTATGAGTGTCTGAGTAAGCGGAAGCCCGTGTCTGTCAAGAAAAAGCCTAGTAACTCACTGATATGACGGTGTAAAACATCAAGGCGAATATGAGACCGACTTTGCCGATAGCAAGCCAAAATTCGGTCTCGCCAAATAGGGAAACCGACCAGATATTGAGCAGAAGGTATACTACGATTAATATAGAGATAAAGACAGCTTCGTGGATCGATTGTGTCCAGTATCTGATGACGGTATTGAAGATGTTGATCTCGAAGCATACCAAGGCAGCCTGACTGAAGGCGTCTAGAGATAGAGAAGAGGTGTATCAGCTTCAATGGTTACTGACTTGTCCCGAATTGTCTGCTTGGGCCTAGTTAAAGTATATACTCACAATTGTACCCGGCGGCCATTCCGTAGGACTCGTCAACGAAGCGACCGGCAAGCCGAATGAAGGAACCATCAAGAGGTAGGAGTGTGACCATTTCTGCTTGGCAGAGCGCTGTAGCGTAGATAACGCTTGCCCAGACGGAATAGCCCAGAACCAAACTAAGCGGGCCTCCATCTCGAAGACTTCCGCCGATACCGACGAAGAGTGCCGCACCTGTGAACAGCAGAAAACGATGAGAAGCTCGTCAGCATTGCTTGTTGTCGACAGATGTGCTTGAAGGTTGCTTCTGGTGCTGCCAGCCTTCGCAAGATCTGTATATATATAGACATGTATGCTGGTGGCGCGGGGGTCTATGCAGACATTCCCCTATCCTCGGCCGGCTCATCTCGAAGATTGCTGAACGGCTCTCCCTCCACTATTTTTTCCCCGTTGCGCGAGCGAGTCGCGACAAGGAGTGGACTGAAAAGCAGTCGCGAAGCAGTTACAGGCTTTTATTCACTTACCAATGGTTCCTGCAATGGCTAGCAGCTGGATTTGACGTGGTGTGAGTCTTCGGTGGTTGTGCATATGCTGGACCATTGTCATCTCCCCTGTCTCCTCTATTACTTTGCCGCTGTCACTTTTCTTCTCAGGGTCTGCCACGCCTGCCAGCGGGTCATCCTTGAGGATGGCATTGTGTCGGAACTTCATGATGAGGATTGTCTATCTCGTGTCACTTGCTCGAACGGGCGATAATATGTATTATTGAGAAGAAAGCTTTGCAAGATCGAAGGCTGGAGTGTCTCTGCACGTGAGTTGAAGAGCGGCCCGACGAGATTGCGTTGACGGATGCTCCACGGTGCTGCTAAACGTATCCAATCTTGACAGGGGAGCAGCAACCGAAAGTAAAAGTCCGAATAAGAGAAGAAGAGCACGAAGAAGCACAAACAGCTGGGAAAGTCTCCAGATAGCAGCGACTTGATCAAGCAGCTTCCCGCGTCAAGAGGTCCCTTATTCCGACAATCTACGCCAGAGACGCAGCCACGATCACTACCTCATGAGGGCAAATCCTGGACGAACACTCTGTGTGCTAATCTGGTTCCAGGGCATAAATTCCCGAGGCTCTGATAGGTTTCTGTCGCCCATTTCCTACAAATGAGGAACCACCCGAAACCGCAAACGATCGAGAAATGAGGCCAAGACGGATTCGGCTTGCCGGAAACGATGGTGGCCACGACTCGGTTTTTGCTAAATGAAAGGGTTTAATCAATAGAACAGACCCATAGACCTGCCCGGGCTGAAGTAGTTCGTTGACGGTGAAGGTATGGCACCTTCGCTCATTGAAGATGGAATTGGCAGTCCAGGGAGACCATCTTATGCGTGGACCAGGCAGATTATCTTCGGCTTGGCGTTTTTGAAATGGAGAGTCATCGCCTACGTAAAGCCATTTGATCGACGGCGTGCATGGCCAGAACCTCCAGAGTGACAGTAGAGCGACATGCAGTACCGGTACTGGCTATGAAGATCTGGATCAATTCGTGGAGTGAACGTCGAAAGATAGTCGCGATAATCGCTTAATTAGAGGACTTTGGTTGGGATTGTTACTAGGTACCAATGCCGGCCCACAGCTACCGAACAAGACTAATCTCGCCGGTTTCTTTCGCGCATTGAAGCCACAGCATGTTCATAGAGAAGATCCTGCAAGCTTTACCGTAGTGATTCCGGTAGCAAATAAAACGTGTGCTGCCAAAAGGCAAGATTGCCAGCATGGCTTTGCCTGCTACTTTGCTACATTAGTCACTGAAAGGAACCTTGCGTCTCAAAGTTCCACAACGACAGGGGCATCTTCGCCTTCTTCCCTGTACTCGTCCTCTTCATCTGCTTCAGCGAGTAAATTATACTCAATGCGACCTTTCTGATGCCGCAGGATAGTCACATCATCAGGTTCCAGTCTTCCCAGTTCCCAGCCAAATTTCGCTTCTGCAGCTTTCCTAAGTCTCTCCCAGGCTTCACATAGCTCTTTGAATGGTATAGCGAGGTTGCCATCTTCGTCTAGTGGCATTATGGAGGCTGATTGACCTGGCAGTCGAACAGGTTGGGCCGAAGAGGGGAAGTAGTGTCGGAAGGCCGCACGCAGAGACATACGTAAGTTGGCTAATTCTTCCTGAATGAAACCATCTAGACCGGGCAGATCTTGAGAGAAGAACTCTGTTCGAAGGTATCCGACGTGCGCTATGATGATCTCGTCTAATAATTTGATGTATAAAGGTAGTGAGCGGGCTGGGGGTAGTCCGCTGGAAGAAGGTACGAAGGTGGATATGCATCGGCAGAGAAGGGAGAGGAATGCTTTGTACGAGTCGAGAGCTGAGAAGTTCTGGAGTTGGGTGAAGATGATGAATGCCAATTGCGCTTGGGCGAGAAGTCCGTCTTCGGCTATCAGGCCGTAATGCAACAGCTTTAGTAAGATTTCGCACCAACGAAGATTTAGGCAACTCACAGCCGCCCGTCTGGGTTTCAATGACGTTCCCAAGCAGCTGTTGAGAATTCGTGGTCAGATCAGTTTGACCCGATGTCAGGCGCAGGTCGATATCGACGTACCCAGCTTTTATCACGAGCATCTCTAGTGATCTCCTCTCCTACGGCACCTTCCCTCCAACTTCTTTTAAGATCAAAAGTAGCAAAGCGCATACATCTTTCCTTGCCTTTCTTCACATCTTCCTGCCAGTCTCCCTCTTCTACATCCGCATTTCCAATTGAGGAGCCTGACTTCGCCGCTCTATCCATTTCGTCAATTTCGTTCACTTGCCTTTCTTTTCCCCATTGACTCCTCGGTCTTCCATTATTAGATCCGCCAGGTGCTGCTTCTTTCTCGTCAGCCAGACTAGACATGAGACTATCACATCTACTGTCTCCATTATCGTCATATCCTAGGACTTGATTGAGAGTGACCGATGTAATTAAAGAAGTCAAGCGCTTCCACTCTGCTTGTTTGTCAAATGGATATGGCGCAAGTTTCGGATCTAACGTCTTAAGGTATTCAGATGATATTATGGTCTCTGAGACGTTTCGGGATGTGCTTGCCGAGCTTAAGGCGGGAATACTGCTTCCAGTGGAGGATTTGAACCGTTTCGCAACAGCAGAGCTGCCCTGCTCGCTTATCGAGTCTTCGAGTCCTCCAAGACTTGAGACAGTATCCTGGCGTCCATCACGTACCACTTCATCGGCACTATCATATCGTCTGACTATGATCTCTTTCGGCCTTGAGAAACGGAATAAACCATGTCGTATCGTAATGCCTTCGCCGAAGGGTGTAGCTGATGCGGAGGCTGGGAGACCTTCTGCTTCTAAAGCCGCATGAGAGGGGGGTGCTGAATACACGAAGAGATGAAAGCCAGGTGGTAGGAATTTTATGCCCTGCAGTATGCCCGATTTGCCCAGATAGAATGACATAAAGTTACAGATGACGAGTGGCAATGCATGTATATCAGCTAATGTTACTGTACCGATGAGTCTCCACATAAACTTCGTCATTAGATTTGAAGGCGAATGAAGATAATCTCGAATGCTTGAATGCACCACTTACAGCAAAGCTATCTTGTTTAACAGCCCAAAGCGATCCATCAATTCCAAATTCGGTACCTTGCTTATCTAGTGGAAGGATGAAGAATCCACCAGCTTCAAAGAGCTGTTGAGCTTGTTCTTGTTGCATATCGAGCACCCAGAGTGAAGTAAGTTCTTCCTTGTATCTGGTATGATGGCTCGTTTATGCCTATGATTCGAAGTCCTGGTGTGGAATTGCGGGTCGTCGTCGTACACACTCGCAAGGTGGTGATGATCTTCTCAGGCTTCCGAAGCCAGGTCAGAAGCAGCAGCGCAAGAGGCAGCTACAGTAGAGGGATAAGCCTGTAAATAGGCCGTATCGTCAGTCTAATTGGGCTGGTACTAGCGTGTTGCGATGGTATAAAAACCAAAGAACGTTATGCAAGCATGATAGCAGTGGCGACGAGAACGTGATCAAGGAAATGTGCACACACGAGGTCAGTATCACATCGTACGCGAATCAGGTGTTGCTCAGGTGTTGGACCACGAGTACTGGCCTGGCTTGATAAACCTGCCTCATACAAGTCATGCCTGGTGTACCGACGGCATTCGTACAAAGTCTGTGCATCACTGCAGTTTCTCCATGTTCAGTCGCGGGCGTGCTGAGGTCAGAACAACATGACTTGTTATAGAGCAGTCGCAGCTGTGCTCTAATCGCTTTAAGAAGAAGTCACACGGTGCTGCACGTCGTGGTACGAAGCAGGTCGAAATAGGCAAGTAGATACAGACAGCCTGATGGGCTGCTGGGTATAAATCCAAAAAGATAGCATCACATTGCAGTTGAATCTCCCAGTTCACAAGAGAGAGAGGGGGAGAGACACTACGAAAACTCCAGAAACACAGGAGAGATAGGAAGGGTAAGTAGATAGAAGGAAGAGAAAGAAAGGGAAGTTCCTATTGCGCAAAAAGACTGGAAAGAGCTAGATCATGCTTTTCTATGCCATCCGAGCTTCTCGCTACGTAATAACCGAAACGGAACCTCCTTCCTCTCTTCCCGCCTTCGTATTTTTGATGTTGTAGTCTAGTTTTTCGCATATAGGCCTGAAAAACGATCCGTTTATCTTTGCTTTGCGAATCCGACGAGGTGGTGAATTTCACGGAAGCCTATATGTGAAAAGAAATTCACGAAAAGAAAAAGGGGGGTCAGTTACTTTTGCTCTTTCAACTTTTGTTCATTCAGAGGTCTGTCTATCTGTGGGGATCAACTGCCTCTTCTGCGCTGCTGGACCGAAAAGGATGTAAAAGGGGAAGTGCTTATGCTGCTGCTGCTGTTGCTGATCGTTTTCGTGGGCGTAATAAACCTGCTGCTGCGTGAACTGCCATTTTGCAGCTTGCTGACGATAACATTTAAAAATATTTCCCAGGTCTCTCGGATTTTTTGTGCGGATTATGACATTCAGAACTAGCCAATATAGTAATGATAATCGTCCTCGCTGGTATCGAGGTTGATTGTGCTCTGTATCGTCTGAGGCGAAGGGTTGCGTGACCTTCTGAATGGACTGAGCGAATCCGAAGTGTATATAGCACACGTCGCCATTCGACGTCGTTGAAATCTTTCGCCTTTCAAAGGTCGATCCATCATTCCAAGCTCTTTTTGACTGCCCGTTGTGGCCAACGCTTCATTGATATTGCGTGAACTTCTGTAATCCATCGTTTTTGTGTGAAATGAATTGCAGGAACTCCCAATTATGTTTCGGTTGTCTCGAGTCGACTTGTGATTTGTAAATGCTCGTGATGATAATGTGGTTGCATGTTATCTTGTGTATTGAAGTAGCGTTTTGAAGGCATGCATTGGCACTATCTTGTCTGATTCCTCCATCCATCGTCCATCCCAAATCACCCATCGATAGCAGCAGCAGCAGCCAGCAGCAGCAGCAGCAAGCAAGCACCCAGGAGATCCCTCCCGCACATGATACCAGCATGAAGCGGACCGGAATGAATGAAAGACAGAAAGGAGAAAAAAGCGACACTAACATTGACGGCAAACGTTGATTCCGTACTATTAAAGCATAAGAAGTCAGCAATGATCATTGCACCACGATTATCCCCTGCAATTGCAGCTAGAGTGAAAACCCACCTTGCGGACTAGACCGGCCTGGTGGTGGCATCGCTTGCTGTTTGACACGTAGTAGTAGTAGTAAAGGGAGAACAGCGTCAGCATTGTATTCTGGTAGTCCATCCTTTCCCTCCATCATCCATAGAATTGCTCCCAGACTGACCATTGCCTTGAACCTTTGCCGTAGGTCTTAGGTCTGCTGTTCCATACGTTCTCGTGACCCTGCAAGCGAAGAAGCAGAGATGCATAAGCGAACGTGTCCTCCTTCTCTTTCTCATATGTCTTATAATGGAATCGAATGTACCATGATTGCTATTAGCTAGTCTTGTCTTGCTGGAATTGGACTAGGATGCGAGGACAGCTAGAGTGTCTGTAGAAGCACAAGGAGGAGGTAACGAAATGAGCACGGTAGTATAAGACAGTATTGCTATTTGATATGTTCGCACCTCGTTGATATATTACCTTGATGACTTATGGATGAGTGGGTAGTACTGTCGAAGGTGGATTTCGATGGTTTCAATGCACTTCGATTCTTCGATTGCCTTTGCGTCTTTGCCCGCCTATGCGCCTGCTCACCTTTTTCTCGCCCTGTGGTCTGTCTGCCTGCCTATGCCCTGTCTGTCTGTTCTGCGCGTGTTCTCGGCTGTGCTGCTTGCCCTTACCCTTGCCTTTGCCCTCTCTGCTCAGGAGCCTGGTAGAGATCTCTATGCCCTGCGCTGAAAATAGGGGGGAATCACGAAGGAAGGCTCAAAGTTGGAAGGAATTCTTCTTGCCCTGTCTCTCTCCCTTCTCTTCTCTTTGCAGGGAGACTCTGTCGAGAGAGCAACGCCACCAATTTGAGGTGATCGAACTTTTATCCTAGGCGCATCGCAGGCCACAGGGCGAAAAGCGAGCAATCAATCAATCCACCGCATAAGTTAGAGGGCAAGCGAGAGTCGAGCAAGCAAACGACGAGCAAGGGCTTAATTCTTACACCCACATTAATACCTTCAAGCAATCATGTCGTCAAAAGTACAGAGCGTACAGACATTCGGAAAGAAGAAGGTAAGTTCATATATTCATGTATATTGTGGTACTCGATGCTGATGGATTGCTTGTATTGTATTCCTACAGAGTGAGTGAACTTTCGATTATGCATAGGCAAGGCATTGGGCAAAGGGCATGGATAGAGTGAGAGAGATACTTGAAAAGCAAGGATGGAATTGCCCAGCCAAGGATGCAGAACTAGATGGACGGGATCTACAAACGAATGGATATTGATGAATGCTTCATGTCCTCAACAGCCGCAACCGCCGTTGCTCTCTGCAAGGAAGGAAAGGGCGTCCTCCGCGTCAATGGCCAACCTATTGGTTTGACCGAGCCCAGAATTCTCGCTTTCAAGGTCTACGAGCCGGTGCGTGCAAATCTCACTCAACCTCAGGCTATATATCTACCTTGTGGCTCACTTCTTTCGTTTCGTTTGTAATGAACTACAGGTCCTAGTCCTCAAGCCAGCAGCTTTCGCAAATGTAGACATCAGAGTCAGAGTATCAGGAGGAGGTCACGCATCTCAAGTTTATGCTATTCGTCAAGCAATTGGAAAAGCTATAGTTGCTTATACTGCTAAATATGAAGATGCTGCTCAAGCTTTGGAATTGAAAAAGGCTCTTGTTAGCTACGACAGAACTCTACTCGTCGCTGATCCTAGACGTTGCGAACCAAAGAAGTTCGGTGGTCCAGGTCAGTTCACGCGAGATGGCGTCAGCCATCGAGTGTTACTCTATATGCACGTATTCTCCGAGCATTTGCTGATGCATGTCTCCTCTTTTCTTGCTTTTTTGCCCCTTCTACCTTACGATCCATCAACCACCCTCAATGCGCCAACGATTTATTGTTATCATATCGCAAATACTACACAATACGCATACTTAACGATACGACATCTCAACGTATACTATCGCGGTACTTGCATCATCCGAATCGTCAAAACTCGACAAATTAACCCATGACCTCAATCGACAATTCAACAATCGACATACAATACACTCAATCACTTCAAATTTACTTGTTCGTCAAAACAGGTGCCAGAGCAAGATACCAAAAGTCATACCGATAAACATTTCACACAAGACGTTTATTGGCTGGAACTTTTTTGATCACTTCCAATTTTGTCGTTGCTTATCGGTCGAGTTTTTTGGGGGTGGATTCCATATGGTTTGGAAAGGCATCATGGATTAGTTAGTTAAACAGGGCAAGAGGGAATGGCGATATATCATGATGAGCGTGGCATCGCAGATCGATTGCGTTCTCGGTTGTCATGGTGGCAGTTAGCTAGCTAGCTAGCTTTTTCCTTTTTTCCTCTCTCTTTTCCTTGCTGTCCTTTCTCTCCTGTTAGATCATCCTGAGATTCTCACTTGTCAGCAATGAACTTGCTCCTTTCCATACTTCTTACTACTATCTATCGTGATCACCAGTGACAGCTTGCGCTTTGGAGTATTAATACAGCCTCAAAAAACCAGTGAACTAACGAACTTAAGCTCCTCCCAGTCACTTGGCTGTCCTCCGCAGTCGTTTGACAAGGAACTGAGCACGATTGTATTGCAGGGAATCGCAACGTTTGGATATGAACACGTGAAAGGAAGAGTCTTTTCAACGTAGCTCAGCCTACTCTACATTAGTTTCTTGGAACTCAGAATTCAGGCTTAAGAAGAAGAGTCTTTCAGTCAGAATGGTCATGTGAATACGGACCGGCTTCTATAACTTAGCAGGCTCACTGTTACTGTCTTTCTGGTATTCGAAGGCCGGAACTCTTGGAGGACCGGGCACTGCACTGCTTTCTCACAGATCAGCCAAGTCTCCTTTGATTCTCCGCTACTTTCTCCTTTCGAAGCAGTGTGCCCAAAATTGAAACCAATTCCATCATCATGTTATTACGATGTGATCCTAGGGCTACTTATACTTGAAGAAGGCTTCTGCGTACGCGTGTTCTCGAGGACCCAGAGCAAAAAACAATTGCAAAGGAAACGAACTTGAGTATTTATAGTATTGCAAGAGGAGCATTTCATCTCAAATATTCAACGACACAACACCACTTTTACTTCTTTGCAGCCTTGCCTTTTGGTGCTGCTTTACCAGCAGTTCCTTTGCCTGCTGCGGCTTTACTTGTCGTTGCGGCTTTACTCTTAGAGGCAGCAGGTGCAGCTTTTGGTTTTTTCGCTTTGACCAATTTATCCTTAATTGTATTCTCGTCCTCGCCTTTCTTTGGCTTCTTTACCTCATCCTCCGGATCAACATCAACTTCAACTTCGAATGCCTCCTCTAAATCCGGCTTTTCCGCAGCTGGCATTTTCTTGGACATTGCAATTTCTGTAGCTTTATGAAAAGGAATAGGATGATCTGAAGTATTGTATTTTCGTGTGAAAGCGGACTTTGTAGCTGCAGGAATCTTCTTTAGCAAAGGTTCGCCTGAGTTTTCACCAATACCCATTTCTACAATTGCATCCCATTCGTCTTTGCTTAAATAATACTCGTCCATCTCGTTGATAACATCTTCAATAGCATCTGAGCCGCGATCCACAAGAGGCTGCACCAGCTTATGCGAGAGCGCAGGAATGTATGACTGCCTGATCTCTCGCTTGTCGCCAGAGACTTTGAGTCGCATGTGAATCTGAATATCGGTGAGCGATCTGGCCAGTCTTCCTTGTGTCGAGTTCTTGCCGAACCAGGCTGGGAACGCTCGTGCATTCTCGCCACCTCCCCACCCACCAAAGCTGCCTGTACCGTAGCAGTAGTATGCTGGGAGGACCGTCGATAGCATGCCATGTACAGGCATCAGACTCCAGTGCTGTTGCGTTCTGAAATTGCCAAACAAGGGGTCAGCGGAGCTGGTCCATACTTTGGAAGCAACAAACCAAACTCACCCATGAATCATGCGGTCCACAAGGTCACCATCTGAAATAGAATCCGCTGCTTGCGATGTCAATTGCATCTTCTTCCATGCTGCGCGGCTTGGCTCAGCACTGGCTCTCGCATACTTGTGCTTGAGGTAATTCTCCTGCACAAAGAGGGGAAGCATATCGAATTCTTGGAAGTACACTTCTAGCTTGTCGCTGATTCGAGCTTTGCTTGTTGTAGACCAGGCATATGGTCCGAAAAGCTTGTCGAGCAATGCAAAGGGTGTAGCAAGTGAGTTTGTATCGCGCGCGTCCGTGCTAAGTGAAATGGAACAAGGACTTAGGCCAGACATAGTATTTAGCTTGTGTAAAATCCGCTTACAGCTGCTTGGTCTGATCAAAGTTCATAGTATTCGAGCTCAGCTTCCACGTCGACAAGATATTGATGATCTGTCTGATGTCCGACTGAGTACCCAAAACCAGCTGATCCGCAACGGTTTTATCCAGCTTGATTCCTTCCTTGAAAGCGATTGACATGAGACGGGAGCGGATCATGTTTGCGTCCGGGCGCCTGAAACGTAGATCCAGCGTCGTAGCTTGTAAAGGCTTCATCTTCTGTAAACTTCGGTCATTCGCAATGCAGATAATCGGAACTTTCGTCTTCTTGATCAAGGCGTTGAGTGCTCCTATACCTCCTCTATCACCTCCTGATGTACCATCGACTTCATCCATGATCAGACATGAGCGATCCGACAGATCAAGCGGGCCATCCTTCGGCTTTCCAGTCAAGAAACCGTCGAGCACAGTATTATCTAACGTACTCGTGAGCATTTGCTCCAACAGCTTCTTGTTTCGGGTATCACTGGCGTTCATTTCGATGACCTTGTAGCCGCACTGCTTTGCAACCAAGTGCGCTGTTGTCGTCTTGCCAATACCTGGAGGTCCAGAAAGCAAGGCAGCACGAAATACTCCCGATCCGTCTTTTCCTGGCTTCATGAAGTTCGACTTTGCGTTCTTCGGCCTGCATTACACTCGATGTCAGGGGAGAGACGTACCTAGCAATTGCGGCGGATGTTGCGCTTACCATGCTTCAAGCCAGTCAGTCAGCTTCGTCACTACACCGGGATTGCCGCACAGCTCCTTGATCGTTCTCGGTGCGTATTTGACAGTCCACAACGAATTAGACATGTCCCTGTTCAGGTGTAGGCATTAGCAAGAGACATAGCGCTGTGTGAATTGTCCGTCTCACGTAGTATCCGCAGCCATAGCTTTGGCTGTCTCTTTAATCTTCTTCTCCTCTTCCTTCTGCTTCTTGATGTAATCTTCACTCAAATCCTTTGATCCTCTTGTCGCAATCAAATTGAGGAATTCATCTTCTGTCAGCGTTTTAATCTTGTTCTTCTTGATCATGTCGAGCTTCTTCGGTCCTGCGTCCAGACCTAAGACTACGTAGGATGTCTTGCTTGAGACTGAGGTGGTTACCTTACTGAAACCGTTGGGTGCAAGTCAGCAACTTCCAGGAATCTAGTAAGTCGAGCAGTACTCACGCTCCATAACGCTTCGCTAACGTCGTAGCTTCGTCTCTGCCTAGCGATTCTAATTCTCCGGTAAAGACGATGGTGAGTCCGCCAAGGGCGTCCGGAGCACCATCAGGAATGATCTTGGTACCTATAGGTTGAGCGCTCAGTGAGCAGGTATGAGAATATCGAGCACGGAAGCAGGACATACCTGGGTTCAGCGCCACACTAGGCCCTTTCGGTATCCACTTTGGCTTCGGCTTTGGTTCCTCGTCTTCATCTTCTACCTTTGTCTTGCTTGAGGATGCTTTACTGGTTGACGTCTTGCTGGGAGGCTTGGCTGCGGGTGCTTTCTTAGCTGGTGCCGGCTTTTTTGCGGGTGTTGCCTTCTTCGAGGCGGGTGCCTTCTTCTTCGGCTTGACGTCTTCCTCTTCTTCGCTTGAAACGTCGTCAGCTTCATTATCGTCGTCATCTTCATCGACGAGATCATCATCTTTGTAGTCTTCCTCGTCGTCTTCTGAATCGACAACTTTGCTTGACTTCTTACGTGCAGCAGTGACGGGCTTGGACGCCCCACCTAAAGACGCGCGCTTCTTCGCAGGTTTGACATCGTCGCTATCGCTCTCTAGAATCGCTTTTCGCTTGCCATTGGAGTTAGAAGTGGCAGCCTTGGAAGATGCTTTGGGTGTACTCTTATTGCTTGCACTGCCGTTCTTGTTGCTAGCTGCCCTGCTTGTCGAGACCTGAGGACTGTCAGTCTCGGAAGAGTCGCTAAGCTCTATCGGCTCGGATCTGGAAGATTGACATGTTAGACGGCTGCACCCTGAATAGAGGTTGCTAGTTGCGTCGCTTACTTTGCAGCGGTCTTGCTCGTGCCCGCCTTCTAAAGTATGGGCAATCAACGCGATCTCATCATCAGCTTCGTGTTTACGAGCGCCTGCCGGCGCACATGCCTGATAAGGGCAGAGTAAACTCGCCACGATAGCACTCACCTTAGCGGGCGACCTAGTCTTGGTGCTCATATTGAGCTTATCGCAGTCAAAAGCAAGGCAGTGCAGTTATGGCGGTCACAAGCACTGCTGCAAGACATCGCTGTATCCATCACACGCGAAAAGGCGATCGGCACACAGCAACACCAGCCAGGACGATCAGCGATACTCAACGTCCAATACAGTGTTACGCACTTGACTACAACGGCATGGTAACTTAGTATCACAGGCATCTCCTACAGAAACCTCTCATACCACATGGTGGAAGCTGTAACATCTGACCAGTGGCGAGTCCATCTTCCATCATGCGCCACCGACTCGGAACGTTGATAACCCTCCTCTCCACCAACATTTGCTTTACCAACTCGCATTCGCAACTGACTTTCAATACGTTCATTACCGTCTGTTAGAGAGGGAGAAGAGAGAGGGAAGAAGGAGTGAGAGACTACGAAAGCTCTGAACAGCTACAATTGCAAGCTATGTTGTTTGGAAGTGAGTGCGAACTTGCAAGGCAACCCATCATAGTGCATCGCAAGAAGTCTTATTGACATCTTCTCTTCCCATCGACAGAGGATCTGTATGCACAAGTACCACTCACCGAAGTCGCACCGCCTGCTCTGCCGTCGTTAAGTCCCCAAGTATGGCAAGCTGCATTCGTGCATTCATCGAAGAACATCGGCCAGATTCCAAGATCGAAGTTCCGCTATGCCGAAGACTTTGCTGACAATGAGAGGCTCGAATGGGTCGGAGATGCATTGCTGTAAGCTATCTGACCGTTCCACTATTTTTAAACCCTGTCTTTCCTGACCCATCTCGGGCATTCGATTTGCATAATGCAGATACTCGATTGTGGCGAACTACCTCTTTCGGACATATCCAAAGCTACGAGTCAGCTATCTCAGTGCCATCCGCCAGCGAATGGTACAGAATGCGACTCTGGCCAAATTTGCTAAGCTTTACAAGATGGACCAGGCTCTGATGATGGGAGCCGGTGCTGAAAATATGCGCACTGATCAGAAGAGTGAGGCAAATCTTCAGAATCGTGAACATGTACCAGCACTAATCGCTAGTCAATCTTCCAGCTCTGGCCGACACTTTCGAAGCGTTTGTAGGCGCTGTTCATCAAGTGCATGGTCTTGAAATTACTACGAAGTGGGTGGAAGACCTGATTCGACCTTGTAAGTCTGTCACGACCGTTCTATCGTCAATGTACCTATTCTGACTCTGTTTACAGATGCTACTCAGCTTTACGAACACTATGCCAGGATCTATGGCGAAGATCCGAATGCGGAAGAGAATGCACCTTCTGAGGTTTCATCCGTATCACCGCCTTCCAGATCTCGTTGGAAGCGCTTTTGTGGTTTCATACCAATTCCGTTCCTCTACGCACCGGAGACAAAGAGTATCGCCTCATCATCACCAAGCAGCCAAAGCTACGGCACGCTCATTCCGGTCAGTCAAGTAGCCAATAATCAAGGCTACACTCGTCTGCAAGGGAATGAAGTTGGCTCGTCACAGCAAGCGAAAGCTAGCTCTACTCCAGCCTCAGCCATGAAGAAAGGAAAAGCTCAAGAGACACCTTTTGCGCAAAACACAAATGCATTGGCAGATTCTGCTTCTGCTGCCGTAAAACGCAGCAAGAGTCGTGACAGAGTTGCATTCACACCACCTTCCGTCACTAACCTGGAGAGCCTGAAATCGGCTCAAAAGAAAGCAAAGCAAGCGGGAGCTGGCTCGCTTTCCGAAGGCGAACTGCCAAGGACTGTCCCAGGTCTCACCAAAACTATCCCATCTACTCCCAAATCGACTCGAAAGACCAACGGAGTCTCAGCTCCTCAGCCTGATCTCAGGTCGGAAAGCGCTCAAAAGCAGCCTGAAGTAGTCGTGTATCCGGTTGCAGGGCAGAGTACTCCTGCTCGCCCGCCTCCAGCAACTATGACATCGGGAACGCTCGGAAGCAAGACAACTCAGGCGATCAAGCACGATACTCCCTCCGGAGCGCCAGCGTGGGGTTCGGATGGTGAAAGAGCAAGCTCCAAACCTGAAAACGGTACGAGCAAGGCTACTCCCTCAACTCAGCGCACGATACTATCGAGACCATCTGATATTCCAGCTGGTCAAGCCCCTACCGGCGTATCAAAGAGCGTGTCGGCTGCTCACATCGATGGCGATAGATCGTCGGCTGTGACACAGTACGTAGAAGCACTCACTGCCGCACGCAGCGACCCAGTTGCCTATCTGGAATCACATTCTCTATTCAATTCTGCCAAGAACCGCAAGGCGAAGACTTTGCAATACGATGATTCTGCATCCACACCTAAGAAATGCGTCGTGCAAATCAAAGTCGATGGCAAGATCGTCGCTATGTCTGCCGCTGCTGGTCAAGATGTTAAGCTAGCCAAAGCCAGAGCTGCTTTCAAAGCTATCGATGCGCTATCAGTGAGATTTTTTTTTTCGCAACAATAGAAATCTTCGAGTCCTGGACTGACATTCATAAAAGCTTCTCCCCGCTGCTCCGGCAGAGCTCGGCGACGCAGACGGCTTCTCCAAGCAGCTGGCAGACGCGGAAGAGGTATCTCAGCCACTTCAGGAAGATAAGAAGGTGGCATCCAAGCCACCTGTACTTGCAGTTCCTGGCAATTCGGTCTGGCTTCCCGACTTATTCAGGAAAGCCGAACAGAAGCCGGCAGCTGCACAAAGTACTATGCAAGCCGAAGTCCCCCCATCAAAGAAGGACACGTCAGAAGCCGGCAAGACGCCTGTCGGTGCTTCAACGACCGCATCTACTCAGCCTCAGGCCAATGGCACCTCTCCCAGCCGACCGTTCCCTGAATCTATCTATTCTTCTTTACCTGGGCCCGGGGTGAAAGGCTCAGGACTTCAATATTACATCACAAGCGTGAAAGGCTTCACCGGTGGCACGTACTGCGCTATTCTGAATGCTCAACTTGAGCTCATCGGTCAAGCAGTATCGTCTAAGAAAGCGACAGCACTTGAGGAAGCTGAACAAATGGCGAAGGCCAACACGGCCAGTGGTAAAAAGCTGGACCGTGCCCTCTGGCAGTTCGCGGACTCTTCACAAACTGGAGAGCTTACGAAGAAAGTGAAAATACAGCAGAATCCCAAAGCCAATACTGGCGAGCTCCCTCTTCTCACCGATGCGTTGGCTGTAAATGCCAATGAGAAGCCGCGCCTCATCTGGCTAGAATGGTATGCGGACGATAAGAAAGCGTGAGTTATAAACGTAGTATTGGACGTTTCCTATTGCTGACATTCCTCGTCATCGATCAGGTGGAAATGCGTTGTCTTCGCGGACGCCATATATTTCGGTTCGGGAAAGAGCGCCGATCGCAGGCAGGCTAGTAAGTTCTTCACACCTGACTTCAAATAGCATATCATAGAGCTCAAGTATCCTCGAACAGTCACATCGGCCAGCGGCAATGCTCTCGAGAGGTTGGAAGAGGCGCAAAGAAAGTAGTAAATCATTTTCTTTGCCAGGCTTGAGCTCTACGGCGGGCTGTACACTAGTCGTTCATTACCACAGTATCGCACTATCACAACAATCGTTTACTTAGCCAAAATCGAGTATGTTTATAGCTTGGCTCGAGTACGCCGTTGCCATTCCGCCTCGACAATTTTCTTCAGTTGGTCTGGGTGTGAACGCGTCAGCTAGTCCTCAAACAGCCGAGCTGAACGCTGGCGCTCACTTTTTACGATCTTTCCATTGGGATTGCGCTCGATACGTAACTCGGAGCCATCGTCCTCAGACGTTCTGATCATGACCATGACGGGCACCGAATGTCTAGGTAAATGCTTCTTGGATTCTTCGATAATTTGCTGTTCCGTTGTACCCTTGGCATTTGGCCGGAGAACTACAACGGCAGCCGGCAACTCGCCTAGCTTTTTGTCGCTCACTCCCACTACTGCACAGTCTTGCACAGATGACAAGCGGAACAGCGCATTCTCAACAGCCGTGGCGGCTATATTTTCTCCACCTCGAATGATGATGTCTTTGGCGCGATCCCGGATATAGATGAAGCCTTCATGGTCGATGGACACAAGATCACCACTTCATACCAACGACAACACTGTCAGCCACGATATGGTACGACTGCGGACAGGCACTTCAGACTTACGTTCTGAACCATCCATCTTTCGTGAGAACCTCGTTCGTGGCCTTGGGATTGTTGTAGTAACCTTTGAAGACATTCGGTCCTTTTACCCAAAGCTCGCCAATCTCTCCAGTTGCTACTTCCTTTCCATCTGGCCCGACAGCTTTGATTTCGTTGACAATGGCGGGGAGACCTGTACTGAGAGGTCGCCGCAGGTAATCTTCGCCACCATGGCCGACAATGACCGAGTTGGTTTCCGACAGACCATATTGCTGCGTCATGACACTGTTCAATTTGCGACTAGCATGCAAGCGGGGGAGGCCTTCGTGGGCAGGTGCGCCTATTTTATCAAGCGCCGTTAGCATATAGTGGCCTTTACTTCAGTGGATCTGCAGCTTACCGCCGTAGGTAAGGTTTTCTAGCGTTTTCAAATCTTCCTCTGAACCCGATTCCAGCAGCTCTTGAACAATGAAGGGGACACCCCCAGAGATCGTGACCTTTTCTTCGCGGAAAAGACGTAAGCCTTCCTTCTTTGACCATTTGTGCATTAAAACAATCTTGCCACCAGTCGCGGTCAAAAGCATCAGTAACGAGGTGCATCCTGAGTGATTATGGCCAGTTCAGCCAAAGTCGCACTTTACATTCCGGCTCAGGGACTTACCTGTGACATGGAAGAGGGGAACCGGCAACAGAAGGATCTTTTGCGGATCATCAGGCGATGGTGGGACGATGTCTTCGCCCCGACGAAGTGAAGCGCGTCGAGCAGCGACGGCAAGCGTAAAGAGATTGGTGATAAACATTCGTTGCGTGGAAAGAACAGCTTTAGGCATTCCAGTAGTACCGCTTGTGAAAAAGATGGAGCAATCGTCTTCTGGTATTACCTGCACCTGCGGAGGAGTAGTATCCTTGCTGTACTTTGCCATTTCTTCTTGCAGATTCGACATGCCGTTAGGCGCTCGTTCTTGACTAACAAGTACGGTGCGAGAGCCATTCTTCTTAATGTTATCAATCTCGCCTTTGAGTTGCTCTGCCCGTTCACCGTCTAGGATGGTTGCGGTGGATTCGGTAAGCTTGAGGCAATACACCAGTGCTTCAGTAGAAAGCCAGCAGTTGACGGCAACCGCGACACCACCGAACAGGTTGATTGCCCAGAACGCCTGATTCAACGAATCCTGTCAGCTCATACATAGGGAGGTCAAGACTAGCTAACAACTTACCACCACCCAGTCGGGCCGATTTCGCATGCATACAGAGATCTTGTCGCCTTTTTTGCAGCCGTACTCCTTGGTCAGCAAGTTTGCAAGAATGCAAGCTTTTTCGTGCACCTAAAATATTATGCAAGACTTTGTGAGCTCAACTCGCAAGCGACTTGTCAAGGCTCTGACGTACCTGCTTGTAGGTCAATCGCTCGTTGCCCAGTACGACGTACTCTCGATCCGCCCATGCAGCAGACATGGCCAGCCAGAAGTCTCGAAGTGATGGTGGAGTGTTCTTGAAGACCCTGACTGTCCTGCCTTCTATGGTCTTAACCTCCCATTCGTGCATGGCACCTGGCGCTGACAAGATAGCATGACACTCTTCAATCGTCCGTTTTGGAGGCGGAAGGTCATCGACAGCGCTCGAAAGCTGAACATTCGAAGGGTCACGAGCGTATGTAGCCATCTTGCCCAAGTTCTCGGAAGCTTCAAGAAGTGAGTGCGTGCAGAGTGTTGAAGCAAGAGGTCTCGTAGACGTGCTGAGGCTTTGTCTCTGCTAGCCGATTTCCCTTCGGCAACTTGCTGTTGCCGGAGCCCCACGCTATCTGCGGGGGAATTGGAGCCGAGATATATCTCCGTTAATTTCGACATGCATTCTGCCGATCAAGATTTCAATGCATGCAAAGCAGTTGGCTACGTTACAAGAAGCAAGAGCTACAGTACGATGTACGGCACCACTGCCCAAATTTCATCAGATATCAAAGACAAATGCCTTTGCCTGGCCCAGGCGCAGCGGATATTGTGACTACAAGGACTCCTGATTGAACAAAAGTTTCTGCTCCTACCGTACTTCCTTTTCCTGTCTTCACTTGGTGTCATAAGCTGCAAATTCGTCATGCGCAGCGTCGAACTCTCTTTCGATAACTCGGACGTGCGCGGGAGAACGAGGGCTTATGCTAACTTTGAAAGGCTCTGGTAAGCTATTGAAGCCGTTCGAGAAAGCGAAGATATCGACTGGAATGTCTTGTCCCTTCTCGTCTTTGGCTGGTCCGATATTGAAGCCCCAGATCAAGCGGGAGATGTTGAGGAAGAGTGAATTATTCGCGAGCCACTGACCGACGCAGACTCGTCTTCCCCACCCGTATGCGGAATGGCCCCAAATACCGGGATAGTCACGCTGCTTGACGAATCTTTCAGGGTCGAAGTGGTGAGGATCTGGGAAATCGTTTTCGTTCATGTGTATAGACCACATGTTGGCTATGATGGTCGAGCCTTTAGGTATAAAGTAGCCATTGAAGTCGATATCTTCGGTTGTAGCATGTGGAGTTCCGCCCAGGACTGCTACAGGACGCCAGCGAAGGGTTTCTGCGATGACCGCTCGAACATACGGAAGGTCTTGCTGATCTTCGAATGTCGGCAAGCGGTCATTTCCCACAACTGCATCAATCTCCTGTTGAGCCTTGTGTAAGAATCTGTAGAGCATTCAGGTTCAACGACCGCCATATCGTTGCTGTGATGATGTGACGATTGACTCACTCATGGCCAAATTTGGCACAAGCTAGCATGAAGCACAGCATCGTTCCTGAAGTTGTCTCCACGCCCGCTCCAAATGGCGATGAGCAGACATATGCAATATCTAGCTCTGACATCTCAAGCTCCTTTTGTTGCTCTATGAGCTGCTTGCAGAAGGATACTTGCGCAGTGCCAGCTTGTACCTTGGCACGCACTTCCTTGACGAGTCCAGTTAGATACTTGATATCTCTTGCACGCTGGGCTAGCGCTTCTTGCCTCCATGGAGTCAGGAAGTTTGGCAAGTATAGTAATGCAGGAATAGTCTCGACCAGATATTTGCCTGGTATATTGACGCTGGTGAGGTAGTGCATGCTTTGGCGATTGAAGTTGACCACTTCATCATTGTGGATATCAAGCACTCGTCTGCCATATGTAAGAGAGACGACCACCGATGTAGCGTATCTTTCGAAATGTGTTCGATAGCCTTCCGGATCCGTTACAAGCTCGTGCAAGAGCTGCTTTGATTCCATCTCCTGGATGGGTTTGTAGACCTCGGTGGCCTTACTATTCAGAGAACTGTGGAGAGCCTTTCGCCATTTCCTCCAGGAGTCCGTGTAGCCCATGAGCAGCCCTCGACGGCCATCCGAGAGGATGTCACCAGCCATAATTGCACGTGGGCGAGAGCTGGTAACATTTGAGCGTTTCTCTGCGCACAGGTCAGTAGAGTTCCACATCAAACCCGTGTGGCAGGTCAGCTCACCTAGCAGATCCCATGCCACTTGACCACTACCTATCACCACCACTGGCGTGCGGCCCATCCAGAGCAGGAACATGTCTCCATATTGATCGTTCAATTTTTTGAACCACCTCCATGGTTTGATACTGGGCACCTGGTTGCGATTACCGACGATGAAGTCTGGTTTTGGACCAGGTGGAAGGTTCTTGCCGGCATATGACTGTAAGAGGCAATGTGAGCGCGTGAAGACGAGGAGCCTGTGCAAGTATCCGCCCTACCTTGGGTCTACCAATCGTCACAAGCAAGAGCGCAGCGAGTACAGCGGAGGCCACGCTGGCTAGAACGACCGCTGGGTCCGCAATCATAGTATGTAGCTCCATCTTGAAGCTTGCTAACAGCTGGTTTGGCGCTGACGTAGCTCTTCTGCTAAGCCTCGATGCCTTCCCACCCTGAGACGTGCGAAGCTCTGGTCGAAGCAAACAGGAAGGGCGAGTTGCAGAACACACAGTCGAATGCTATACAAAGTGTGTGGGCCTCCATGGGAGGCGCCGAATCACGTCGCGGCAGTTCCTTTTGGCCGTCTCTCGGATACTGCCATGGCCACTCCTGGTACTCGAGTAGACCCGCACACAATGCCGCAAAAGCCCAATCGAACCTCGGCAGCCGGCATTGTCACGAAGCCCAAGACTTGTTAGCTGGAGCAACTGAAAGGCCGGAAGACAGTCATTCTTGACTGCTGGTCTGTGCTAGAATCTGCTTCTGTCTTAGCGCCAAACCATCAAGGAATACATTTCCGGGCATGCTTGCGGTTTGTACCTATGTCAATTGCCGTCGACCGTTGTCTTGACCAGTTCAAAAGAAAACCGATTAACCGGCGACGAGGGTCTGTGGGCCCCCACCTTGGCGAACTTCTCCCTTCAAGGTCGTGCTGGTTGTCCTCATCCTTACCGCTGCTTTTCCTCGTTCCTTCTTGCAACTTAAAGCAGGCTGCATCTTCGCATTTGATCAAGCCGAAACCTCGGAAAGGCGCGAAGATCGACACGCTCCACGGCGCCACAATGGCTCTGAGCAACGCTTTCAGCGGTCTCTCCAAGACCTTCTTCCTGGCCCTATTTCTGGGTAAGTCCATATGAACTGGTCTACATTCTCGCACCCAGCTGCTGACTTTTTCTCGTAGGTATTGGTGGATTCCTCTGTAAGTGTCTTGTCGGCGTTTTCCCTCGGAGGCCGTCTAAAATGGCTCTTTATCAGATGGCTTTGACTCGGGCATCATTGTAGGTCGATACTATCACTTCAACCAATTGCTATATATGACGGCTGATTTGCGCAATGCATGTAGACGCCAACACTGTAGGTAGCAAAGGTATTTCGGGAAAGCAGGCTTAGTTAACATACTTGTACAGTGTGCAGACGCAATTCGTCTCGTACTTCAAGAAGCCTAGCGATGCACTCACTGGTGCAATTGTCTCTGTCTATCAAGGAGGAGGTACGCTCGCTTGCCAGTCCCAAGAGGATTGACCTTTATTGACGCAATGTCACGCAGCATGGATTGGAAGTGCTCTTGTCGGCGTAACTTCCGATAAATTCGGACGCAGGAAAGCAGTCGCCTTTGGAGCAGCGTTCGGTGTCTTGGGCGGTGTCCTCATGACCGCTGCTGCTCACGTAGCAATGCTCATCATGGGTCGCCTCTGCGTTGGATTCGCTGTCGGAACAATGACCGGTGTCGCTCCCGTCTTTGGTGCTGAAATCGCAAAGACCCATGAGCGAGCTCGTATAACTGCATGCGTAAGTATTGCAGCAGTGCTCCTGGGACTGTCAACGTTCAAGGATTGACTAACTTTCCCTTTTCCGCAGAATCAGGTGGGCCTTCAATGATCTTCTTGAAGGCTACGCGTGTACTGACAGCCCTTACTCAAAAAGATGTGTGTGGCTTTCGGATTTCTGGTCGCCAATGTGAGTTCGTTTCTTGCGTCTGTTTTGAGCCAACTGACAAGCGATGCATCCCTAGTGGACGGGATACGGTTCTAAATTCCTCACAAATTCTGGGCAATGGCGAGTCGGCTTCTCCATCCAAGCAATCCCCGCTCTCGTACTCCTCGCCGGTGTCTGGTTCATTCCTGAGTCTCCCCGATGGCTCTGTCTCAAAGGCCGCGAAGAAGAAGCAGAACACAACTTCCGACGTCTGCACGGAGGCAACAGCAGCGAGGAATGGCTTGTCAGAGAGTTTGATCTCATCAGACTTGCTATCCGCGCAGAAATAGAAGAGCAACGCAACGTCTCTTGGGGCGAGCTCTTCAGAACACCTCCTTTCCGCAAGCGCCTGGCCGTCGGTACTTTCGTCTGGGCAGCCGCTATGCTGTCGGGTATCTCCTTCGTCCAGTATTGTAAGGATTTTCGTACTATTGGCTTTTAGCTGCTTGAGACTGACTGTGTCACCTTCAGATCAACCCTTCGTATGTCTCTTTGCTAGCTTAAGGTTGCGAGGTCACAAAAATTTCGCTCCGGCCCTCGACTGGGGCAGGAGCCAGTCGTTCGCGACCTTGCGGGCTTGAATTGGCAGCTTCACCTATTTGAAAGCTAATCTGCGAATCTTACATAGATCTATCGAGCTCTAAACTTCAGTGCCGATCAGCAACTCCTGGTCACCGGCCTCTATGGGTCCATTGCGCCTATCGCCTGCATTGCTTCTCTCTTCGTCATCGACAAGATCGGTAGAAGGCCAATCCTCATCTTCTCGTCTAGTCTACTCTCCGTCAGTTACTTGATCATCACGATCTTGAGCTCAAAGTACGATCCGAAGAGCATTGCACCCGGTAGTCCAGTTAACGACAATGCACTACGAGCTGTTGTTGCCATGATCTTCTTGGTTTCCGCCAATTGTAAGTCCTCGTATAGCCTGCTTTTGAGTTCTGATTGACTGACTATTACGCTTTTAGACTCTGCTCTTCTTGGGCCAATGACCTGGATCATTCGTAAGTATATCGAGATGTGAAAAATCCTTTGACTGAATCCTGTGTTTCCACAGCACCTGAGGTCTTCACCACGGAGTTTCGCGCTAAAGGCAACGCCATTGTGCAGGTCGTACATTATTCCATTTCCTTGGTCATTGTAAGTCAGGCGACGCGATGAAATCGTTCTCTAGTGTCAAACATATTGATTATTTCCATTGCAGACCCAATGCTCGCCTATCGCTCTTCGCAAAATTGGTTGGAGATACTACGTAAGCACGCCAAAGTAACAAGCTAGCGCGACCTGCTAAACCTCTTTGCGGCCGCGTACAGATACTCTTCGTTATCACAAATGCTCTATGCGCGGGAGTTTTCTGGTTCTATCCTGAAACCAAGGGTCGCTCTCTCGAGGAGATTGATCTCATCTTTGGTGACATCAAGCAAGTTGAAGGCGTCCTCAAGAATGGTGGACGTATGCACTCCAGATCTCCTTCGGATTCGGAGAAGATCAAGGAATCAGCCTAAGGAACGGCAAACGGACTAGCATACCTTGTCGCGTCCACTAGTCTGAAGGCTCTTCAAGGGGGAATGAGAATATGCCAGTCTGAATTTTTTGTCTCAGAAGAGTTTTACAGCAAGTTGGCCTAGCAGTGTTGAGACTTCGTTTGGGATGAACGTGAATAGCTTTCATAGCTTGCTGGATCTGGCAGGCTGCTCCTATGTCTATGTCGAAGAATTTATGATATTGACCAGTATGTCGTGCGGCGGTAATCCTTCGGCAGGCGGCGCCGGGCTTCAGTGGCAAATGAAACAGTATGCCAGCCATTGACTTTTGATGGCCACTTTGAAAGGATGCGCATCAGGTGAGCAAGGCACCGAGAAGCCCGACTCTCTTGTGACTGGCCCTGGTTGCTCATGACCCTGTCAAGCTTGATCCGCTGCCGCCATTGAGACTAGCAGAGAACGTCATCATCGCTACAGCGCGGGATCGCCTGCGGCACGTGCAGATATACCTCAAACTATTTGTAGGAAAGGGCTCCTTTGCGGTTGCACCGTCCTCGTTTACTCTGCTCTAATTCACCATCGACCAAGCAAAAACATAATTAAGCATGTCTGCTAAGGTATTCCTCATTACTGGTGAGCATCAATGTTGGCTCCGTCGGCCTGATTATCGTTGTGGCTCCAGCTAGCGCTGACCACCCTGTACGCTTTGTACCTGACTTCTCAGGTTGCACCACTGGATTCGGCCAGCATTACGTAGATGTCGCTCTAGAGAACGGCCACAAGGTGGTAGCTACCTCACGTAAACCAGAAAAGCTGCCAAAATTCAAGGCAGCCACGGATGACAACTTTTTGGCCGTCGCCCTCGATGTCACCGACAAGGACAGTATCGAGAAGGCTTTCAAGGCTGCTTTGGACAAGTTCAAGCAGATCGATGTAGTTTGTAACAATGCTGGATTCGGTCTCAGCGGTGTCTTCGAGAGCCTTTCCGAGAAGCAAATCAGAATGCAAATGGGCAAGTATTTTCACCAAAGTACTAGCGGTACCAAGCTAATCGTACCAATTAATTTTACACACCTACCTTCACGGTTCCATACACAGAGGTTAATTTCTTCGGCTTGATGTGGGTCACCAAGAAGGCCATCCAGGTGAGCTCGTCTGGCAGAGGTATTTGTACCACGCAAGAGTCGCTAAAGGCTATCGCTTGCAGATCATGAGGGACCAAAAGTCTGGAGGCAAAATCCAGCAAGTCACAAGCATAGGGGGACAAACTGGAGTACCTCTCTTCACTTCGTACTGTGCATCTAAGGTGGGCAAATGTGCAAGATCCGTTGCTCGCAAAGAATCTGACAAAAGCGGGTTTCATAACGAAAGTGGGCGGTTGAGGGCTTCACCGATGCCTTGCGAGCCGAGCTAAAGCCAGAGTGGAATATTCAGGTGAGTAGGCGTGCCACCGCTCGCTTGAAGAGAACTGACGAGTCTTTGTCTAGCTTACTTGCATCGAACCAGGCGGTTTCCGTAAGTTGCGGTTGCATCGATACGTGTAACGTAATTTTGCAAAAGCTCATTCAGGTGCGTCTTGCTAGGTACCGAATGGGCTGGATCTTCGATGATTTTCGGCGAAGAGGAAGCTCCAGCATATGATCATCTTGATGTAAGCCTCTTCGATAAGGGTTTTACACAGGTAACTAAAGTTCGATCTTGTAGGCTCGCAAGGCTATGGGTGAACGCAATGGAAAGCAGGTAGGTATTGCGATAGGCGTGACTGTAACGCTGCTGATGCCACCATTTGACGTGTCAGGGCGGAGATCCTCCCAAGGGCGCGCGTGCTATGTATGAGGTAGCTATGATGGATAAGCCCCCTTCAAGAGTCGTTCTTGGAAGTGATGCCTGTGAGAATTCCCGCCTTACGTGCTTTTGGCTGACTTTGGCTGAAGATGCTGCTTAAACACATCAGATCAGCGCATCATGCAGAAGATCGAAGATTACGGCAAACTGTATCCTCAATACGAAAAGCTCTCGAAAAGCACAGACGTTGATGAATAGACGACTCGCTTGAAGACGACCCAAAAGTGCTAAATCCGACCGTGAGAACTTTACCGCCAAATGCCATTAACACCTGTCATATGTTTGCAGGCATCATGTAACCCTGAGGCATTTTCCCAGTTTGACCTTGCTAGATTGTGCTACATTGCAAGCACCAGGCGCACCAACGTTTTTCACAACTTCCATAGACCCTTGCCACTTCCTTCTTCCGTTTCAATCGCACTGTGAACCGCGGCTGCTTCAAAACATGATCTAAGGGGTGTTATGCTGACGATGTTGTGGTGAATTGCCCAGATATCTGTTCCTGGTGTTAGTGTAGCTGCATCTGGCCGCACCAACGAGCCAATGTCGGGCTTGAACCTGAAGGAAGTACTTGTGGCTTTGATGCCAGGCACAGTATTTTCGACAGGAGGAGGGGAGTGTATAGGCACGGCCGCCGGTCCAGCTTCTTCCGCGTCTGCTTCTGCCGATGTCTCAGGCTTGGCTTGCTCTTGTGGTACAAAGAGTCGACCATACTTGGTCGGTGCCATTGTGGTCCACTGCACTTTGGGTGCATCCGAATCTTGGTCTAGAATCTCTACCGTCAAGGGGATATTCACGTTGTAGACGTCGGCGAAGCTTTCATTCTTGCTTGTCAGGACAGTCTCCCCTGCAACGTCGGCAAGATTAGAGTCAGCTAGCGGTCCTGCATATTTTCGAATGGCTAACAAACCTACAGAGCTTCTTTATGACAGTGCAAGCAATCTCGTTGGCTTTCTCCACGACACCTTCCGGAATGGGCTTATCGAAAATACCGTACGACAGAGCGATAGCTGGTACACCTGACATGCTGGCCGACATGGCTGCACCAACTGTGCCACTGCTCAGGGCGAAAGCACTTGACGTGTTTCGGCCGTAATTCGGACCGGAGACGACCAAAGTGACCTCGCCAGGATATAGATTATGCAGAGCTATATTAGAGCATGTGGCTGGTGTTCCATCCAATAGAACCCAAGGTTTGCTTAATCCGCCTTGGGAAGGTTGATAATGTGACATATTGATGGTGTCCTTAATCTGATATGCTTTGCCGATCCAGCTCTTCTGTCTACGAACAACCAAAGTCAGACAGTAAGCAAAATACTTGTACTAATTGATACACTCACGAAGAAGGCAAGACTACACGCATGTCGCGCCATCCCAAGCGCTCTTGCAGGCTCTGCACGAATGGAAGCACGAAGCTGGAATCGTGATCGTTGGGGGGTCCATCGTCATTTCTGCAAAGCAAGGTCAGCTGAATGTACAGTAGTGCATAGCATAGCTGTGTACCTCACGTTATCAGCACGACAGGGTCTGGACGAGACATTTTTGCAGCGTTGGCAAGGAAAGAAGCTGAAAGCCAGGCATACTGCTGCCCTCGATCACGCTGTTGCCCCTCCGCACGCCATCGAGGTTGCAGATGTGTGCCAAATCAGATATACCAATCCATCAGATGCAAAGGCATCTCGAGTCTGCCGCTAGAATTTGAGCTATACGGGCGGTGCCCCACGACAGAGTCTAGACGCAACGCCTGCACTGCCGAAACCCAAGTCGCGTCCGACAAGGACGACCTCGGCAAGTTGCTGCAGAATTTGTTGGAAGAGCAGCGTGAAGATTGTAACATTTCGTCTTACTCTTCATTATACCATTCAAGCATCTCTAAGAAACATAGTCTGACAAAAGGCTGAGCTCGCCCTGCTTGGGCATTCATTCCGCGCCAGCAGTCCAAATCTCTTCACTACCCCGCCCGGGCAGCGACCACTCCACAGCTAATAAAGGTAGCTACGATGCGTATCAACGATAACTTCACGGCACGTAGCCGCTCATCCTCGGATGGTAGCACAGAGAGCGCGATGTCTGTCATCACGGGCGCGTGCTCAGGCTACCATTTGGTCAGCCCAGTTGCGCTTTCCCCCGATATCACCATTTTAGGTTCACCACGCCGCTCTAGAGCGTCCTCTTGCGCTTCATCGGTAACCTTCCATCGACAAGTGAGTCACCTGATATCAGGCAGATGCTTCCTAGATCTGTCTCTGACAATGTCCTTCCAATCTTGCAGAAGAGTCCACCTCGCTCTCCTTACGATACTAAGGTTCTGTACGAGCACGCACTTCAGAAGGCTGTGACTGAGACTGCTACTGTCACGGACGAGATCATAGCAAGGCAGTCAGAAATACTGGCAAGAAAGCATGACATAGCGGTGTGGCAGGTAAGCCTCAAATGTGACCCTTTTCGCCGCCAGAGAACACTGACGCAGCGTCTGTCAGCGCAAGATCCACGCCGCCGAGAAGATCATCAGTAACCTGCAGGAGCAGGTTGATGTGTTGGTCGTCGAAGCTAGGGAAAAGCAGGCTGCGGAAAAGGAGCTGCATTGCCAACGCGACGCTATGATGGCTAACGACGGTATCTCCGAGAAGGAGTGGGCGGCTTTGAATGCTGTTCTGGCTGACTTGGATGTCAACAAAAGCTGCTCTAGTGCAGACAAAAAGCACGACGCGTTTGGAGAAGCTTCAGGTTGAAGGCTGTTCCATGATAGCTGGCATGGTTTGCGGAGCAGTGCGAGCTATTCGTGGGACTGGTGTCAATTGGCAACTGAGACATTCTAGAGGACTTTCGTATTATTCTGTATTCGTTTCATAGTGGCACTGTCATTCATTAAAATCTCTTTCACAAAATACTCTTGCTTTTGGTATATTCGATCGCATTGCACACAGTGACGCGCCGGTTGTTTACACTTTGCTCCTCTACCGATTGATGGGCACTGCTTCCTTCATGGCGAGCAAGACTGCAGCATAGACAAGCACACCTGCTTATTTCTCGGTGACAGCAGTCATGCCGCCGCTCCAGCTACCGGAGAAGGTCCTCGGCTGGATATGCCAGGCAGCCCTCGAAGCTGGAGTTCCTGCGACAAACCTCGCTACCATCAATTCGCACTGGCACACCGCTTGCCATGCAATCCTCTATGAGCATCTCGCTATACCAGATAACTATCAGTCACTACTCCAAGCTTCTGGGCTTGATGGCTCGACACTCTCAGCGTCTGCTGTGTCAGGAAGCACCACTCGCGCTGTCCGCAAATTGCAATCTGTTATGAGAAATACCAAGTATGCAAATGATGTCAAAGCAGTTTATATCGTCTCAGTACCGGTCCCAAACGTGCCACCTTCAGATGTCGATGATAACCAGGCGGACGACGCAAGCGACTCTTTGGCCGACTCTCCTCATGACAGCGACCTCAAGTCACAGATGGAAGACCACTCAAGCTACGTGGAGGAATCTCAGCTTTTGCAACTTATGAAATGTCACTTGACCAGCATACAGTCTTTCACCTGGGCACTGATTCGGGCTCCCTCGCACTACTTCGTGACGCAACTGCATCAGGCCTGTGCACGCATCTCCTCCATTGCCATGCACCCACCAAGCATTTGCCATGCTTCCAGTGGGACGGATCCTTCTTCATCAAGAAAGGCTCTAGGGAGCCAGGCGCAGCTGTTGTCAGCTGCTCACCACCGCTGGGATGCCCATTGTCTAGCTGGCTTTCGCATCGGTACACTCGCCAACTTAACACTGCAGAATCTGTCTATGGAAGGAGTGAAGACTCTGGCATCTCTCTGTTCAGGTCTCGTGGCTTGTCAAGCGCTCGAGATATTGGATACCTTGTTCGTTGATGACAGTCTCCTATCGAGTATCGCGGAAGGGCTTTCCAAACTCCGCACATTCCGTCTCAAACGCATGCCAGGCACGAAAGTCACGAATAAAGGACTGGCGGCTATCATGGACAACTCTCTTACCCTAGAAGAGCTTGAGCTGAGGGAGTTTGAAGGTGAGACTACCATTTCTGCAATTGCGATGTATACTAATACCATTGTCTGCAGGCAGACTCACGAAGAAGTGCTGGGATGAGATTGGCAGCTACCCCGCCACTCTTCGCCGCATTCAGATAGTCTATGCTGAGGACTGTGCCCACTCACACTCGTGCGGGATCTCGCTTGACTGTTTAAGTAACTCCCAACTGACTTTCGTCTGACTTCAGCTGGACGACGGATCACCTGGTCTCGATCGCCACTTTGGTTGACAAGATGCAAGCATTAGAGATCTTCCATGTTGGCCGCTTGGTGCGACCATATGCTGGCGACCAACTCGACCAGAGCCACCTTCCAATTGCCATGCAACCAAAGCCACTACCCGAAGGCTTCCTAGCCAACTTAATGAAGCACAAGGGCACCCTCCGGAGCCTGCATTTAGACTTTTGGGAGCTCAGCTATGACCGGCTTCGAACGATCTTCGAAGTCTTGCCCAATGTCCTAGCTTTACAGGTCTTGTTGGATGCACCTTTTTCGAAACTCGTAAGCCTTCCCTCCGGATCCAGTACGACACTCTTCACTGATGTGATTTCTAGCTCGGAGCTTCTTCGAGCCATTTGTCTCTCTGTACATTGCAGAAGCTATCAGTCAGTATCACTGACCGTCATCAGACGAAGATAGCAGAGATAAACGGTATTGCAAGCCGGGCGAGGTCGACTAGCGTAGTCGAGGGAACCATGAGCCGCAAGACCGCTCATCGCGCTCGTCAGACTAGTGTAGGAGTAATGTTGCCTGGCGTGGCAGTTGCAGAAGAAAGCTTTCCACCACCACCCATGAAAGATGTCAAGAAGCTGGCCAAGCGTTTTCCATACTTGTCTGTTCTACACTGGGGCGGACGGAATGGAGCAGGCGTATGGCAATTTACCCGAGCTTCGAATGGCAAGGACATTTCGATCCACTTTTCGGCACCATCAAGCAAGAATGATGCATTGCCGGCGGTGGACAGTCTGTTGCGAATCCACGTCCCTGACCTAGGTCCAATACTCGCCGATGTGGGCGCGACGCTGAAGAATACCAAGGCAATAGAAGACCCCTTGCCCGAACGTTCTATGGTGACTTCTGTCACATCAAGCAGTCTCGCAACGAGTCTTTCCAATTCATCGACGGACAGCAGTACCTGTTACAGCGGAAATACAACCGTTCCCTCGAGTCCTGAATTACCCAAGCAGCGATTGTCACCGACTAGTCGAGCAGAACGCGAACGTACCAAGTCAGCCGTTACCGCTCCCATTAGTGCTTCCAAAACTCTACGTCTGCCAGACTTTGGGGTGTCCCCCTGGAATCTTACAGGATCGGTTGCTGTACCGACTGGGAGCTCGGCGGCGCAAAAAAATGCAATTACACCTCAGGTCCAGTCTCCACAGACCAAGGCACCGGCTGGGGTCAAGAAAGTTCACAGAGATGGGTTAGTCTGCTTCTCTTCGCGCGCGCGCGCTGGAGCAATGTGCCTGACCACATCATCCTTTCACAGCTGGGTGACAAGAAAGCCTGCTTCGTCGACGAAGGCAGTCCCCACGTTGTTGAACAAGCCGCCTCAGCCTAGACGTTCCGTAGCAGTAGCCGTTGAACCAGCTGCTCTGACCGAGGAGAATCTCAAGCAGCTTAAGAAAAGCACTCAAGGCTCGCGCGGTGCAGCGTCTGCTGAGGAGGTGATCGCAGGAGTCAGAGCGTCTGGAATAGCAAAAACTGAGAAAGCAAAGCAGCCTGCAGAAGCAATGGACGGCGGTTTTGCACTGGTAAACAGATCTCGCAGACCCGGCAAGAAGACTTGATGCAAGAGCTCTCGCGCATGCGAAGCGAGACCATATGTAAATAGCGTGGTGCCTGCCAATGCCAGCTAAGATCTCCGAAGCCAAGGCACTTGCTAGTGTCCATGACACTTGCTCCACGGCAGACGCATAGACGAAAGGCAGACTAGTAGAGTAGACCTGATGTCTTTGTTGCGGCACAAATGGATTGAGATGCTACATTGGATGGCTGTATTGATTTGAATTTACCTGACAGGCGCCTCGCGCACCAAAGATTTTGAATTAAGTGTGGAGTCTGGTAAGCGTTCCTTAGTGGGTAGAATTCGAAATCTAATAGAAGACTCTCTGAAGGTAGTCAAGGGTCTCCTGGTAGACCTGCGGAGCCTGGACGTGGAAGTTGATGCCATGTCCTACATCTTGAGGAACGTAGGTGGAGAAGCTGGCTGCGGCGGGGTAGAGCTGGGTAACAGCAGCAGGGATCGAGTCAAAGCCAGCTGGAGCGCCGGAAATGCAGTTGAGACCGCAGAAGATCCAGTCTCTGTCACCGGTGACAACGTGGACGTTTCCGGCATATTGAGCGGCAGGGCCTGGGATACCTCCGAAAGTGAACAAGACACCTTGGGTGACTG
The DNA here is from genome assembly GCA_019775285.1 of Cystobasidium slooffiae. Lineage (NCBI taxonomy): Eukaryota > Fungi > Basidiomycota > Cystobasidiomycetes > Cystobasidiales > Cystobasidiaceae > Cystobasidium > Cystobasidium slooffiae. The sequence goes on from JACWFZ010000009.1 coordinate 65,582, forward strand.
GCTGCTCAGTAGCACGAGCGAGGTTGATGGCCTCGGTAGAGTAGAATGGCCTTGAAACAGGGATGAGGTCAGGAAACCGTCACAGCCCCCAAATATGCAGACGGGACTTACCAGTAAGCAAAGTTTAACTGATTGGTCCAGGCGGAAAGTGTGACAAGGTAAGCATTGGTGAACTGGCTTGAAGAAAAACGGTTTGGAAGGACGATCGAAGCCGTAGAGTAAGCAGTACTGGTGAGGTAGATGGGTACGAAGGATGTGTTGGCGGAGAAGCCAGTAAGAACGACGGTATCAAGAGCCTGTGGCAAAGACTAGTCGAAGGCGAGTCAGTGGAATGCTCTTCGGTTCCTAATGAGAATTTGCCGTATCTCACCTGAGTGATAGCGTTGAGCTGGACGGAACCGTAAGAGTGGCCGATACCGGCAATCTTGCTGAATGTTTTGCCGCAGATCTTGCCGTTTTGCAGCATCGAGATGATCTCGGTCAAAATAGCAACGTCGGTGGCAGCTTGCACAACGCTTTAACGGAAGTAGTTATTAGCGATCTTGTTAATACTGTATGGATGAAGGGACTCCATGGGCTTACTTGTAAGCATCGCCTGGCTTCTCAGAATTGCCTGTTCCAAGTCGGTCATATCGGAAAGTAGCGTGACCAGCCTTGGCTGCGGCAGACACGTAGGAGTAGTCTTGGTCCGTAGCAGCGAAGTCCCAGTAGCTGCTGTCGAAACCAATTCTGCGAGGTAAAATGGAGGTGTAAATGCTTGGTTGCTGAAGGCAGGCACAACAGACGAGATGTGTACTCACCCGTGAACAAGAAGCTGGATAGCTCCGTCATCTTTATAGCCAGATTCAGGCTCGCAGTATGTACCAGCAATCTTGTAGGTACCGCTGACGGACTTCTTGCCGGTTGCAGTGAACTCCTCGGTGAAGTTGCCTACTGAAGCAGGTAGCTGAGCCACGAACTTGCTTAGGAGGGACGTCAAGACGGTCTGCAAAGGATAGGCTGTATCAGCAGACACTCTGCTATTGATAAGGCCGCATAATCTTGACACGTCAACCCACCTCGTTGGCGTTGCTCATCACATTCTCGAAAAGAGTATTTTCGGATGTAACGGAAATGTCGTAGTATTCGCGCTTGCAGTTGACTCCTGAAGGACCGACTCTTTGCTTGTAGCCAGGGTTGCCGTAGCTTCCATAGTTCCCTTTGCCTCCGTCATTGTTGCGCTCGGTCAACGGTCCAGCTTGTACCAGAGCAAGAGCTCCAAGAGCAGCGGCTGCAGTGGTAATGTAATGCATGATAGAAGGTAAGTATGATTAGGGTGATCGGAAAAGAACGACTGAAGAATGCTAGAAAGTCAAGAAGCACACGGCCGGATAGGTTCTGTGAAGCAAGCTCGTGTTGATCAACAGACTAATACTGTCCTGATCTTGCTCATTGTGAGATGGTCCGAGTTGAGAAGGTTGTCCATATATGGGAGCTCTCTATGTCATCGATATCGCCTGTGCTGCTCATGCTGGCTGCCCGCGTATAGAGGCGTGATCGACGAGCTTGCGGAGAGACTCAGCATAAGCGAGGCTGCTGATCACGGTCTGCGAAGGCCGCTATGATAGGGTGATCCTCGAAGTTGTGTACACTGTACTTGATTGCCGGATGCTCCGGGCGCTTGCAGATCTGTCTGGTGTACGGGTAACGCCTTGGGCATGGAAGCCGCCGCCGCTTGCAAGACTGTTCTTGCGGATCATGATGGGCCATAGAGATAGCATGGTATAGGCCATCTAGCTACGTGTACAGAGGCCTCGGACTGTCTTTGAAAATGGCGAATATGATAGTCTTGAAGCGCGCTTTGCTCATGCGTTGTAGTGACGGGAGTTGGATGCTGATGGTCTTGATTTGGACGTCTTGCCGCATTACTTCATCACGCGGCTACAAAGCCTTGCGGCAATAAGCACAATATCGTGAGCAATGTGCGAGGATGTAGGCCTACACGACCACTCAGCTTGCACAAGTCTGCATCTGCTTTGTACCTTGTTCACCACCGCGCAACCCGGCAGAGATGAACAAGGTACAAAGCAGATGCAGAGAAGCATTGCCGTTTCAGTCAATGCCTCGCATGATCTTCACCTTCTTCCCAACTCCGAAAAAATTCTTCCTGGCCTTGCATCAAATTATTATCAAGGCAAGCCTAAGCTACGAAGTCAAGAACTCAGATTAAATGCAAGCCGACTCCAACTCTACATAGTGTCAATGAGGCTGTGATCCAGGAAAGGCGTAGAGACAACTATTCAGAAGTCGACAATGTCTATTGTGACTTACGAAGGCCGGCAACTCGCTTTTCTTCAGCTCCGAGACGGAACACATAACAGCTAGAGCAAGTTCGTGAGCTGCCTGCAGCATCTTCCCAGCAGCATTGACAAGCCGTCAATGCTGCTGGGAAGAGGCTGCAGGCAGTTCATGAAGTCGCTCTTTAGCTGCATTTTGAGTAGGCGTTGGCCGAGACAGCGCTCAGCAACTAATGAAATGCATTACGTAGGCTTCTCGTCTCGCTGACTCATGCTAGGCGACTTCCACAAAAGCGGAGTCGCCTGTCAAACTTCCCTTCTGAGCGTCAAAGGACTTCTCTCTTGTTTCTCTTTCTCGACTTCTGATTTCTCCACTTGGAAGCCTGGAAGCCGTTACTCAGCTTGGAACCTGGAAGCTGTTACTCAGCTTGGAAGCCTGGAAGACGTGACTCATCTTGGAAGATGGTGCCTTCCAAATGTAGGGTATTAAAGCGGGCTTGAAGTGGGACTTTGCATCTTGTCTCTGCAACTAATTTTCGCCGGCCCCGGTGGTCGTGCACAACTATTCAATTATCAGCCATCACAACCCCCTCCGTGAGTGGTTCTTACATCGAATACCTGTTATACTACCCTCATCATCTGCTGTAGCGGCTTGCAGTCTGTGGACTCAGTCTCAACATATCAAAAGCGATGCTAGAGCGACGTACGTCAAACGTCTGAACGGCGTATAGGCTCTGTCAGATTGCCTACTCACGAGCAGCAATTCTTCGAAACGATGCAGAACCTGAGACAGAGGCACCTGAATGTTATTTCGTTCGATGGTACATCAACGCTCAGCCTTGCGTCTACTCCCACTCCGACAAGTGTATCCACAAACAGAGTCATATTTGAACTAGACGAGTCACCGCACGTCGGCTACGATGTCTCCGATGAGTCTACGCGAGGTAAACGAATATACGAACACGCTTGACGATAACGACAAATTGGTCTTCATCCGCGTCAATGCCGATCATTACACAGTCGATGGAAAGAAGAAGGCAACGGCGGAGGTAAGCCTCGAAAACCGAGTCATACGAATGTTAGATTGGCTTGAAGCCTTAGATTGGGAAAGCCTAGACGAGGACCTAGGGTATTACTTGGTCTATTACTTAGTCTACACAGTAGTACAAAATGGAAAGAAAGTCTTGGTCAGCGCAAAGGAAGAATTTGACGAGGAAGCGCTCAATCACATCATTCATGTCGGTTCTAGCTAGGTGGTGCAAGACTTTGGCCGGTGCATATATTCTCAGCTCGAGTGTGGCACTTTTAGCATTCTGAACTGGCTTTTCACAAAGTGCAAGCAAATTGCGTCTGGTCAACACTGCAGCCTCGCTTGTCTTGGCTTGATACGTTTTGACAATCGCCATCCAGGTCAAGACAGACAAGCATCGTAATTGAGCCTTCCATTAGCAAAGATGAAAAGGACTTTCTCGATGGTCGTTGGCGGTTGCCGTATTTGGTAGAAACACTGAGGTTTGATGAAGCAGGTGCAGGGTAACTGCTGTAGAATACGCCTTCTAAGTATCGAGCTGAAGCAGCTACATGCGGTACTTGCAACCCGTCA
>JACWFZ010000009.1:69496-258985 GCA_019775285.1 Cystobasidium slooffiae
TGACGGGTTGCAAGTACCGCATGTAGCTGCTTTAGCTTTCATACATTCCTACGGAGACCGCCAATATCTGGTGGCAAAATTTTCGAGAGCATATGAAGTGATAAGTATTGCAGCAAAGGTAGAAAACAGATAGGAGCACAACTCAACGACACGTAGCTGACATATACAACCCACTATGCACGTAGCAGACTTGAAGCCTTGCACCTTCCTACTTCTTGACGGTTCCGATGACTGTGGTGGCAAATCTTCAGCTAGAGCTTCAAAACTTGAAGTAAATGAATCAGACGCACCTGTATCGGAAGCGTATTTTGGAATGACGCTCCTCTCGTGAAGCATGTCAAATCAGTAGGGGGGAAGAATTGATGTTAGTATTTAATGATATACTTCAAGTAAAAGGTGTAGGCTCACTCCTCGGTAGCCTGTCGGTGAAAACAGTGCAAAACACAGGGAAGCGATTAGAGAAGCGATTAGTACGGTGATTTCGGTACACATAATAGTAGAAGACGCCTACGTCGCGTCCAGCATATAGCATGATAGCCTTGGCACCACCTGGGTGGTCTGGCAAGAAATCCTTGACGGCGAGAACCTGATCACCGACGACGACCCAAGGATCCTTATCGTCGTTATGCTTGGCCACTTCGTCCATTGTGATCTCCTTCAACTCCTTCTTGCCGGATTGCTTTTCCTTGTCGTTGTGAGGGACCTGTCCTAGATTATCGGTCTGATGTGGTGGCGCAGAGGCGGCGGCGGGGGTTGCCTGGGAGCTTGATGAGGAAGCGGAGGAAGAGGCACCTTCTTGACCGGCCCAGCTGAATTCAAGGATAGCCTTGTTGGTAGAGGGGTCAATTCGAATCTTTGTCTCGAGATGGTTGGCGACTTAGAGGGGGCAGCATGTCAGTAGGGTATTAACAACGGCTTCTCGTGGGAAACGGAAGGTTCAAGCTTACCTTGGTTGAGACGGTCTCCAGCAATCTTGCCAGAGGAGAACTGCTGCAACATGTAGGCAGCAGCCTCGTCACCAGCGACACGACCGAACACCACACATCCAAGAAGTGAGGATCCACCCAATCGATTGGCACCATGGACACCACCAGCGACTTCACCAGAGGCCCATAGTCCCTGAATAGGTTTACCATCCTTATTGATGACCTGAGATTGAGCATTAACTTCTAGACCACCCATTGTATAATGGAGGACAGGCTCCATCCATGCGACGTGGAAGAAATCATCCATCTTCCAGTCTCCGACGCTGAAGAACTTCTTGCCGAATGGATCTTCCTTCTTGCCTGCTGCGATTTGGTTATACTCGTCAAAGGTAGACTTGAGCTTCTCCTCGGAGATACCCATGTCTTTGGCTAATTCAGCACCAGACATAAACTTCTTCATGAGGCCTCGACCGGTGCTATAAGGTAAGCTGAATCAGCACAGTTCTTATCGTTGTAGTATTATCAGGTCAGACTCACTAATGCTTGCAGTGCCATTCGATCTCCTTGGAAGCACCTCCGTTCAAGATAAGGCGGACAGGGTAAACACCATTGTCCCAGATACGGCCGGCTGCAGGTGTAGCACAGTTTGATCAGTCACCGCCTCCGATGTCTCTCTCTCTCTCTCTCTCTCTCTCTCTCTCTCTCTCTCGTAACATAGTTTCAAAATGAAGAGCTGCACTTACTAACGTAGTCACGGGTACCAAGTTCATCACAGAATCTGTCTCCCTTTCCATCAAGTAACAAACCACCAGCACCACGTAGAGCTTCAGCAGCCAAGAATTTAACTTTGGCATCCTGTTCCTTAGGATCGATAAGACCAGTAGGATGGACTTGAACTTTTTCAAGATCAATTCCTTTGGCTCCAATGGCCATAGCCATCTTTAGACCATCACCGGTGCAGTGGTCACCGTTGGTAGTGGAGAGCTTGAGTGTGTCGGGGCGGTATTTGGCGAGCATACCATCGGGCGAGAAATCGGCGGCATAGCCTGTGTGTACATCATAGCAGAAGTGAAAGGTGGAAAGGAAGGGTCAATGAAAAGGTTCGAAAGACCAGGACAAGGATCTGAAATTCAAAATGAGGGAAAGAACGCACCTCCGGTAGCTAGAATAACAGCTCCCTTCTCAGTATACTTCTGTCCCTTGAATTCATATTCGACACCAGTAACAGCATCTCCCTCGTAGAGAAGTTTGGTAACTCGGGCCTTCTTGAGGATTTGAACGCGATCAGGAGAGTTTTCAGCTAGATTCTCTAGACCTTCCATGAGTGCATAGGTGATGACCATTCCTGGGAACTAAATGATTTACACAACAATAGAGATTTACAAACATTGATTAGCGCGGGGCAAAAATGGGAAGCGGAGGTGGGTGGCGGAGACGATTTCCTTGGAAGATTTATGCTCACCTGGGCTCCACCTCGGTGTGTTCTAATATCATTGAGAGCAAAGAGAGAAAAGCATGAGCATGCAATCAAATTACGTTCGAATATGTTGAGCATGTCCCGCACCTCTGATAAGAATGACCACCCAATCTACCCAATACCGACAGATCAAGCTTAAACTTGTCCTGCAGCCAGTGAACTGCATCTGCCGAGTTACCAGTGAGGACTTGGATAAGATCATCACGAGCTAGATCTTTAGCTGATTTCTTTGTATCTTCAAAGAATGACTTGACTGAATCTTTGACACCTTGATCTTGCTGGGTTCTTGTTCCTGCTCCGTTAATGCCGGAGGTTGCCTTTGTCGAGTTGCCTGCCGGTCAAAACGAAGGAAGACGGAGAAGAACAAGAGGAGAGAAACATGGAACAGAAGAGTGAGCTGACGCGTCGGTTATGAGTATACATATGAGACGATGTTGTTCACCTCCAAAGAAGCCATTCTTGTCTATAATGCATAAAGATGGTCAGTATTGCTTTCGCATCCATCATGCATGGCCATTACGCGCGGACACGCACCTAGGACAAGGACATTGCCTCCACGCTCAATGAGGGTATGAGCAGCCGACAGACCAGAGAGACCTCCACCGCTGTGAGCATATGACTACAATCAGTATGGTGCTTCTACCCTATAAAAGCTTTGTGATATGATATATCGACCTACACAACACTGCATTATCGACCGGCCAGATGAAGTCCGGTATTTGTTAATGCCCGCCAGCAGTACCGTACCCAATCAGCATGATTGCAAACGCGACAAGCGGGATCGAGGTAGCACAAGTGATAAAACGTACATTGTTCTCTGAGGTGCCATTGTGTATGTATTGGATGGATGTAGTGAAGAGTAAAAAGAATGAAGCTGCCTGCGATGGTGCAAGATTGGAAAAAGAAAGCCAGCAAGCGGACTCGCACCTTTCAAGCCCACCTTGCATATTCCAATTCTCGCCCTTTGAAGTCCGGCCCAGGAATCCGCCACCAACTTCCCCTCCCTCAACCCCGCGTGATTCTGCTCGCTCAAGGTGTCCAATCCGGGGACCCGAATAACCGGTTGCAGAGCTCGCACTCTCAAGAGTACGGAGTGATTTGGTTTCGTGGCTGAAAGAGGATGACTAAGAATAACTACTAGTCTCGCGTGTATGATAGAGTGGCCATTCATTTGCGCGTAGACGAGCTGACGATGGATATTCACATGGCACACATCATGCATCATCATGCTCGAGAAGTATACTGTGACCCGGGCGGCTAGCCTGTCAGTGCCCGGAGTTCTGGGCCTACATTTTAGCAAGCAAGCAATTCGGAAGTCGAAATATGAGAATCATACTGGTAGCAAGCTGCACGTATACCAGTGCCAGGCCACTCGTAGACCTATCACTGTAGCTTTGAAGATGGCCGGCCTTCTATGGCTAGAACTTATCATACTCGTACTACAAGCCGGCCGAAGAGGGAAAAGCTTGCTTGCCGCTTGCTATTATCATTTCTGTTGGCCCTGAATCAAGCTCCGAGAATTTCACTTGTCGCTGCCGAAGATCGTATTTCGGGTCTGCTTTCCTTTCCTTGTTGTTTCGAGTTTTCATGCTCTGCCGTATACTATCCTTCGGCTCACGGTGTACCATGACAACTACAGTAGTACTGCTATTCATCATCGCCACGTTGGAAGGGAATACATTGCAGTCACAACGCTCAGACCGTGTCATTGAGGATCATATAGCTTTAAAACAATACATAATCGTTCCATACGCCTTACATCTCCTTTCAGAGCATCACTCACTGTCGCTCGCACTAGTAGGTACTTCAACCTTCCTGACAGTACCAGGGTGTGCCACTACAGTTCTTGATTTACTTTTCCTAGGTCGGTGAGGAGGTTTAACATCTGGCGTACTAGTTGTACCTGGATGACCAGAACTATATGCGCGCGAAGGCGTTGTTGAAGCTGGCACAGTCAAAGATGGACTACTTGTTGCACTTCGAGCAGCAGCTGATTGGTCTCTTTGTTTTGGAGTGCTGCCGATAGGAGGGGGTGGGCTTGGTAGTGCGGAACTTCTTGCTCGCGCTTGGGCGGTAGCCATGGCGGTTTGGAGACGCTCTTGAATGGATCGCATTGTTTCCGTAATGGCCTATACCAGTACAACACTGTGTTAGCTCTGTAATAAAGGCAGCGCGCACAGAAAGCTCGTCTTCAAAAATACTGCGGGCAGACTCACAATGCGTCTCATAGCAGCAGCTTCTAGGTATTCTTCATCTTCCATATCCTGCGAGATATCCTCCAGGTCCTCCTGCCCATTTTCCTTAGTATTCACTTCATCCTCTTCGCCATCCTCGCGTACTTCAGTCAATGTACGTGTCGTTCCATTCGAAGCTACTGATATCTTCCTCGACCTCTGATGGTGTCCATTATCTCGTTCAATCCCTGGAGAAGCGGGGCCAAGTGATGAAGCTCTCGCACTTCTCATCGAAGCCCTACTAGGTGCTCTCAACAACGTCATAGACGTCCTAGGTATTACTCTCGGTCCCTCATGTCCAGAAGCAGATCTAGCAAGAGACCAAGTCTCACTCTTCAGCTCAATTTTATGTTCTATATCCTCCAACATTTCCAAATCATCAGCAGCAGAAGCTAAATTACTCATCTCATTAAACATCATGTCTCTTTGTTCCTGCAATTCTCTTCTGAAAGATTCGATTTTTTCTAATTCTTCAAGTGCTTCTCTATGAGCTTCTTCAGCTTTCATTAAACGTTTACTCAATTCTTCTTGAGCGCTTCTGCTTTCAGAAACTACTCCACTTAATCTCTTAGCTTCTCTGCGTTCTTTTTCTAATTTTGTTCGTAAATCTATAGCTTCTGAACTCAATTTTTCAGTGAAGCCTTGGAATTGAGTAAATTGGGAATTCCAGGATTGTGATTCTTGCATAAGAAGAGCCAGTCTCTTATTCATTCTCCATAACTTAGCTAAAAAGGAGACATGGTAGAGACAGATATCAGCTTCTACCGTCTACGATAGCCAAGTGCCTTTCCGATATACGTACCTTCCATCAAATCTCGCTTATCGACGAAATTATTCGATTGATTCCGTACAATTTGCTGGACATGCTGTGCATTCGTGCTTAACTCAGCGGCTTTACGTACGCCATTCTTAAAGTGCAAGATGCGCTGTAGGACATTTGAATTTGGTCGAATGGACATTACAGCGTCGAAGGTTGACAAGAAACGATCTTGATTGTAGTTCCAGTTGGAAGGAGGTAAGAGCCGTTCGGCAGGTGCGACTCGACCATTCTGAGTTTCAACACATGTCATCAACCATGATGTCGCTGTAACACTATCGACTTGAAAAACCTTACTACCTCGACCTGTGAGAAAGGTCGGAAGCGACTTCCGGGGAAAGCGTCCGTCAATTCATTCGGGACTCCACTGCAGTGTCAAGCAAGTCAGTACTATAGACAAATAAGAAGTCTAACGTAGAATGTCACTCACTAATGTCCAACATTGCCAATAGCCTCAGTAAGTTTCTTCACCAGTCTTTCCCGTTGAGCACCTTTGAACAGAGCGCCAGGTGGTGGACGCTGGCATCTGACATCGTTCGTCTCAAGGTCCACATAGCATATTTCGGGATCGTCCTTCTCTCGAGCAATGTTGATGCATCTTGAATCGATACCAATCAGGAACGGACCAGGATCTTCGATGAAGACTTTGATGTCGCGGGTATGCACGACACCGTGAACGATACCTTTCCACTTTAGAATTAACATTGTTGAGTGTCAGTAAGACTGTATCAACTCTTTGTCAACTATACCACAATATTGCTTACACCGCGTGGCTCAGGCAGATGCCTGAATGTCTCAACCGCCACATTGAGCATGTGAACATGCTGGCAGAAGAAGATCACTCTACCGAAAGGCGACAGAGCGATCTACAAAAGCACAATCAGCGCGCTTGAAGGAGCGTCGGATCTGCAAGAGAGCGTACTTACCTCGGCTACTCTCAATAAGTTGTCGGCATCCAAGCAGCGTAAGGTAGGCCAAATCTGAAAGTCGATATCGGCAGTGATGCTATTAAGTGACACTTTGCCCGGGAATCGCATGACGAAAGCTCCTTCTGCATCTGCAAGGGGATCGACTGGTATCTTGAATCTTTCGCTTGGTCGAGGAGCCGGGAACTCCAGTAGTTTCCGCATAGTGAGTGAGTGGCGGGCGATGTTGAGGTGATATCTGGACGATTGTCAGATATCAGCTAATGTATGATTGTGAGACTCGCGGATACGAGTGCTTACCTAGCCCAGCTCAGGCGAAGAGTATCGCTGAGCAAGTCATAGATCGGGTACTTGCTAATTAAAGTCAAAGCGTAAGGAAGCCAAAAAGTCGAAGATTTGAGGAAGGGTAATTCCGTAGCAGAAGCGTTGAGTGGTGCAGCTCCTCTTCCTTCCCATTCGGACTCCATATATACCTCAGTCTCAAATTCCGTCTCTCCACCACTTGTGACATTGCCACCTGACTTGCCTCTTGCGGCACCTACAATACCACCAGTAGCTTGCTGTCGAGCCAGTCGTTCGCCAAATTTTCGTCCGGCAGCAGCCGCTTTGGCAGCTCTTGCGATAGCCAAAGAACGAGCTTTGGAGCCTACTTCGATAGCGGCACGAATGGCATCCGTCCGGGCTTTATCGGCATGTGTCCAAACTATCAATGAAGCTCCGTAGTAAGTCGTGTCGTCACGGTCCGTGCTTGCTGGTCTTGCGGACTGAGCGAGCGCCATGTCCCATGATGCACCTAGAGCACCTTTGATGCTGCCAGACTGGAAGCGATCACTGCCCGAACTTGCTTTGATGGTGAAACTGAAAGTGTGCGAGGTTGCAGGCGGCGCGGTACCAGCAGCTATAATCTCGACATCGTGGCATGGAGAGCTAGAAAGATAAGGAAAATTAGCAAGGCTCTGTCCAAAAGATGCAGGATGCAAGAGGATAGACCGACCTTGATAGCTTTAGCTTGGATCTTAGCAGTCTCCTCTTTGCTCAGCGTCGGTTGTTCCTCGATAGTAGTCATAGGAACAGAGGGTGATTTGGCATGTTTACCCTTCTTGTAGCCTTTTTGTCTATTGCTACTAATATTTCTACCTTGGAATCCTTCAAGGGCATCAAGAGCAGCTTCTCCTCCACCACTGACCATAGATCCAAGTACTTCAGCTTTGAACCATCTAGGAACTGCATTTTCCATATGTGCCGCTTCTCCCGTCCCAATGTCTGAGTCGTTCTCTGCCAGTGCCCAATTGTTGGGATGTTTGGGTAGACCAGCGACTAAGTAGAGACTGGCTAGGGTCTTGCGAGGTCCATCGCGCGTTGTAGCTGTAGTCTGGACAGACTGCTGAGATCGAGTAGAAGGCGCTTCACTGATAGCTTTGGAGAGACGCTTGTCGGAGCGTGAAGTGGTTGTCTTACTTGCCGAATGTTTAGGTCGAGGTACAAGAACAGAAGAAGGTAGTCTGCCACCTCTCAATCCTGCTTCAGAAGCCATCGCAGGCTTCTCCTTGTCTTGCATATCATCCAAAGGTATTTGGTCGCTATTCGAGAGGGCGGTCTCGAAAGTAGCAACGGAAATACCAGTACCAGGTCTAGGACCTTCATCTGCGCTACTCATAGCGTCATGAGCTGCATCTCGTCCGCTACTGCTTGGTCTCCAAGTTGACGAAAGTGAATCAGCAGTGGTCGGTCTTCTACCCTGCGTCAATATAGCTTGACGCAGAAGTGGATTGTTAGCTTGAAGGAGAGCATTCGGACCATTTGCAAGAATGCGTGAAGGAACAGCAGGTACAGGTGGCGCTGGGTGAGAAGGCGAGAATACAGCAGCCGCACTTGAATCTGAAGATGTAGAATGAGCAGAAGCTTTACGCTCCCTCTCTCTTTCCCAAGCTGATTTAGAACTTGGTAGATATTGAGGACCATGGCCTCTACCTCCGTTGCCATTCGATGGAAGAGCACCGGGAGGGAGAGGACCCAGCGTTGATGTCGTAGTATCGACATCACTCTCGTCTGCGTCATCTTTGCCTTCTTTATACGTAGTTGCCATAGTCGAAGTATCGGAGCGGATTGAAAACATCGATTGTCGAGCGTCTGGAATCCGTCCATTATAATGACCAGAGCTAGGTCTTGAGTTGACATGTATGCCTGGATACAGTATGAGTAGCCTTATCAGCTGTCACTGTAGCAGTGAAGAGTGAGAAGATGCTCTACTTACCAGTAAGAGTCGAGATCGCCTTTGCAGGCGTCTCACTAGGAATACCAATCAAGCGATCTAACGCTTTTCCGCTCCTCGTAGGAGGTTCACCAGCAATCAATTTGACTTCATTCACAGGTCTAGTAGGTTCTTCTTTTCTTATCAGTACTTCTTCCGGATCGGCAGGTTTATCTTGTTTCTCTTCCTCGCCATCGACAAAGACAGATTTACCTAAACCGCTATCTGCTAAAGAGGCTTTTTCTTCGATAGTCTGTGTCGTAGTGGTAGTTGTTACAACTTCAATCTTAGGATTCCCACCGAGCTCCGATACTGCATCATCTCGTGCTTCTACTCCTTCTCTAGCAGTGGCAAAAGTACCTCCAGAACCGATAGAAGAGAATATGTTAGCAACGCTAGTTTTACCAGTTCCTTCAGCTGCCTGTCGCATGACAGGGTATGTCTTCGCTATTCCATCACCACTTATAGGTACCGATTTGACTTGTACATTTCCAGATGATGACGGTGAATCGGATTTGGTATATGTAGAAGGACGAAAAGCTGATAGAATACGAGTCCCAACGGAGAGAGAAGCCGATGTTGTTTTGTGGCCGTTGTGATGCTGAGCACCGCCTGATTGAGAGATTGAAGAGCGGGCTGATTTAAATGAGGGTGCAGATGTCTTTGTAATCTTATTCTCTTTAGTACCATTTGCCTTCTTATCGTTACGTTCCGCGAGAGGGTCATCCAGTTCCTTAGCGGCCGAACATTCAAAGTTGGGTCGGTAGAAACTTAGAATACATAATGAGGAAGAGGTAACGAGGAAGAAGAGAAAAAGCATGATGCGAAATCAGCATATGCCATTGACGGGTTTTTGAGTATCGTAAGGTGCAATGTAAAATGAAGGAAGCAAAGACTCACGGATCATCTCCATTTTTGATTGTCAAGGAAGGTATGTCCCCTCCACGTTGACGACCTGATTGAGGTACTCCCCCTGTTGCGTCTCCATTGTTTTCAGCTCCAGTCATGCCAGTTTCAGTCTTGTTGTCCTCCAGCTGCAAGAACGATTTCTGAGTTGATAAAGCTGGACTTGTCGCTGGCGGAGGAGGAGAAGCAGCAGGCGAAGTTGACGGGAGCGAATCGTTGTTCATGTATGGAGAAGTGGACTGTCTGAATCTAGCATATAGAGGTGCAGCTGTCGTAGTCGTACTAGCTTTTGTCGATTCGTTCTTGTCTTCATTAGTTGTAGTATTGGAGACTGTAGGGACGCGTCGTGATGCTGCTGTGCTCAGATCGCCTGAGTTGAAGCTGTATTGAACAAGACGAAGAAAAGACAAGATGAAAACGATATATTAGCATCATGCTTGCAAGGATACAACTAGTCAATGGTAAAAACCAAAACCACTCACACCCCATTACTCATCCTGTAAGCAGGCTGAAAAGCAGTATTGCGCCGTCTTGTCGAAGAAGAGGATGCAGCTGGATGATAAGTGTCCTGAGCCCAGCTTATCCGTCCACTACTTGTACTATTCACCGTATTGAACGTCTTTGCGCGCACTCTTACAGAGTCTGTTGTTGTATTAGGTATAGTAGTAATGATAGATATACTAGGATTGAGGTGCGCTAATCTGGCAGCTTGAGTAGCCCATCGAGTTCTAATGCTAATGTACCCTCGTCGAGGGATAGTGACCTCTTGCGGCGAAAAGAGAGTGAGCCTGAGAAGATGGATGATGGTGGTGAAGCGAAGTGAGGGCTTGGAGGTGATGAGGATGTCCCAGTGAGAGTGTAATCTCCTGAATGACGACTGCTAGTCCTCTTCTGCCGCTTGGAGATAGAAGCTGCTGACAGCTTCTTCCTGACGGGAATTTTGACCGACCTGTTCCTCTGCAAGAATGAATGAATGATTAAGTGGATGGATGTAATACTCAGTAAGGACAAAGAGAGCAGCAGAGCAGAGTAAAAGTAAGAGAGATAAAAGAGTGCAAATTCTGAAGAGATGCCTTGCATAAATCCGCCCTTGCCGCTGCCGCAGTGAGGTGTCTTGCGCGCTATCGCAGTGCTAGCAGGACGACCAAAGCAGGCTTCCGTGCGTGGTTGTTTGGCTAATCTGTCATTGCGGTTACCTCTTTCGAGTTATCATGATACGAAGAACAATGACTGAATGTTGCCTGCGTATACAGTAACAGTAATGCCAGTGATGCTTTTGCATGCTTGCGTGACTGTCCTGTAGGCTCGTCTCGCTTGAAAGAAGCCAAAGTCCGAGCTCGCTGTTCCTTCCTCTCTTGAAAGGTGCAAAGCGTGACGATGCATGGTATCTAGCTGGTCTGTGATTGACAAGCTTGTTTCTTGGATAAAGCATGGCTAAGAGGAAGGCGGTGTCAACAGATTAAGGTATGGAAGAAAGCTAGCTGGCTGCAGAGCTTCGGGTCAGAGAACGGCGCAGCAAGATATTGCATTGCCGGTCTATGCTACAGTGGCGAAGTACATCTGTCTAAGCTCTGCTACCTTCCGCCAACGCTTATACAGTAGGTAAATGTGGACAAGAAGATGATCCTGCAGCCCTGTTAGGAGCCGTACTACACTACTGCCCTACTTGCTGTCAAAAAGTGAAGGCCTTCCATTTGCACTGATCGTAACTTGGTGGAGACAGCTTTCCACCCGCACACTAGAATTAAAGGCTTGCCATGGCTTTCCATCAGAATGAAGTTATCTCTCTGGTATACCGCTTTTTGCCCCTCGTACATGCGAGACGATGTGAAAACTGCGAGGGAGCTTGGGTGTCTTTTCATAGGCAGCATCCGCCGCCACCAAAGCGCACGGCGACCCATGCATGCATGGCCTTGTCATTCTTCAATTGTTGGTGCATTCCAACCGCAGACAAGGCAGCGAGGTGTGGAACAAGGAACGGCTCAACTCTCAATGATGGTGCTCTCTACTTGCAGGCACTACATGAGTCCTCTGTGTGCTCCCTCGCTCTCCTCGTGAAGCGTATATGTACCACATCAACACCGTCGTCAAGCAAGGGTGAAACCATCCGCAACAATAGAGCATAGCATAGCAAGCGAAAATGGGCAAGCAAGCTATCCATCGCATAGATAGCGACTTTGAAGATGATTTCGAAAATGATTTAGTACTCCCAGAAGGGCCATTAAGTCTACGTCTGTCGTCAAAGTCGAAGGATGGAGCAGCAACATCAGCCAGTCGAGCGCGCAGCATGCATGGACATCAACAGCAACGTCCTCATACTTCGCACTCTGATACATCCTCAATATCAGGCAGTTCTTCAATTATATTCTCTACTTCTTCTTCGTCGGAGTCGAATGCTACTGCTTCGGAAAGTGAAGATCAAATGTGTGATATTAGTGCTAGATTGCTACAGCAGCACGCACGGACAACCGCTACGACGGTAAATAGTCAAGGAAGCCATGCGCTTGACAATGGACAGCAAGATACTTTCGACGAAGACGAGGATGATGACGATGAGCGGAGTAACACATTAAAGGCAAATCAATTGCCTACAGACTTCGCTGAACAGCTGGCTCTATCGAAGGCTCAAGCTGCTCTAGCAAAGGGGCTCAATCCTACTCCTAACGATACGACACCAGCTTCACAAGGTGGAACACACAATAGTACCGACTGGGAGGAAGACATTGTTTTCAATTCGAGCTCAAGCTTGAACACTTCCCGTATACTTAGTAAAAAGGCCTCTTTCGCAAGCCATATTTCAGATAGCGAATCCGTTCATTCACGCTCGAATACTTCGCATTCTCAAGCTTCTGCATACTCAAGCATCAATAAGACATCCTCTTCGAGTATAAGTGGTCGGCCTAAGTCCGACGATGACGAAGAAGACTTCTTTGAGGATCTCGAATTACCATCGTATTTCGGCAGTAGACGCGATGGATCTACGTCTCATATCACCCCTCCTTCTTCAGTCGAAAGCAAAGCATCTTCAAGTAGGAAAGCAGACCTTCAATCCTTATTGAATCAAAAATTGAAAGCTCGCGTTGGACTACATGACACTTTTGCAATACAAGCAGCGCAGACTGCCTCAACGCCTCCATTTGTGAGACCTGAGCCACGGAAAAAAACACTCTCACCTAAAAATGTCGATAAGCACGATGAGAGATTTGAGGATTCGTTCATATTCGATGATATACCACCTCAAGCTGTCAATACTCGTCCTGCCGCTTCAAGACCTAGTCTTCCCTCGAGTTCAAGCTCGCGTTCGCTGATGAACATACCTTCATCGCGAAGTAATGAACGAATATCACCACTACCATCATCTAGTCATACGCTCTCGTCGAGGTCATCTAGTACTAGATCAAGCACTACCATTCGACCGTCTAGAAGCTCGTTGAACTTGAAGGAAGTAATTACAAAGACTGCGAACACGGCAGATAGCGTGTCTTCAAACAGCAGCAACAAGAATGTCACTTCATGGGGACGTGCTGCAACCAATGCGACAGCCAGTAGTCTGAGAGCTCGTCCTTCGCTGTCGAACCTATCTGGCATAGCTGCATCTTCGACATCAGCAGCTACAGCACGTTCATCGACTCTTCACCGCAAACAAAGTCACAATGCGCTGAATGAGTCAAGTCGTGCACAGTCTACATCGTCCTTTGAAAGGCCATCAAGCTCAATGGCGCATTATGCACAACCTACACGCGCTTCATTAGCTAGACATCATCATCAACATCTTCCTTTCGCAACTATTTCGCGTTCTGATTCTTTAAGCCGCCCAGGTACTCCTCTTATCTCTGTGTTCCAGCAACACGAGTCCCGGGTAGCTCTTACATCTTCGCCTTCGTCGATGGCGATGAATCAAGGCGGCGTCTTCTCGCGGCTTACGAGACCTACTATTGCTTCAAGTGCTAAATTGCATAAAGTAACGGGATCAGATCCTTCAGGTCGTACGTCTGCTTCGTTAGGTATGCCAATCACATCCAATCCTTCATCACCTCTCAAAAGCATGAAGGTCATCTCTACATCAAGAGATGGAATGAATCAGCATGCTGCGATCACACGAGCATTGTATAAACAGCCTAGACGTACACAAACACTTGGTGATGGAAGTGAATTGGATGGAATTGATGATTTACCTGTTAATCGAGAGAAGGAAAAGAAATTCGTCAAGATCCCAATCAGGAGAAGACAATCTAGTGGGATGGCTAGTGTCGATTCTATACGCAGCAATATTACGACTGCTACGATGACTGGCAATGTCAGAGCTTTACCTGTACCAGCGCCACATACTTCTAGAAGGGAAAGAGTAGACTCAGCGCCTGAACAGATGCAGACCTTCAACAAGAGACCTAGTGAACCGGCTATCACCTCGATAAAGTCTTCGAACAAAATGCCGTCACATATCTCAGTCGATGATGCTAAAGCTGGCAAGGCCGCAAAGCGACCTGGTCTAAAGCTCATTCGCAATCTGAGTGCTTCTGGTCTGTCAAGAGGTGAGCAGTAGTGACTTTACTTGCCTTTTCTCTGTATGACGCATCTCTTACTTATCTTTCTACTGCAGTGCAAGGACAGATGAAATGGAACCCTGTTTTGCTGAAGTGGGAAGGCAACGAATCGTCTCTGAGAGACTTCGACAATGTTATAGCTTCGTCAGCTAGGCCAGCTTTGATCTCACCACTCGGTCCATTGTCTCCTCGAAACGTATACACCAAATCACCTTTGGCAAATCTGCCTGGCAGCGGTGATCAACAAGCAAATGCCAACTCTATCGAGCAGAAGATATTGTCTATATCCAACCCGCATGGTACTACTCCATCCCTTGGTGGTGTCAGAATAGTAGGCGACATGATCTTCGATCCAGTCAAGAGAAGCTGGTTCTCTACATCATCAGAAGGAGAGGAAGAGATCAACTTCGGAGATGACGAGGAGGAAGACGATCACGATGACGGTCAGAACAAGCCTCGTAAGATTGATGCTTGGGAAGGAGGTGAACAGGCTCGCTTGAAAACAAGGAGAAGCTTTGCGAATGATTGGAGTTCGAATGCTTCTAGTACAGGTGACGATCAGCTGGAATCGAATTGGAGCTTTGCTGAATTCAGCAGGAAGCAGAGAGAAGCTGATAAGAGACATAAGGAGGAAATGAAAGCTTGGAAAGAGGTGGAAGCGAGACAGAGTCAGTTCATGCCTGATATTAGGAAGGTAAGTTCATGTTTGTAGCCTTCCTTGACCAGCGTGCGCAGAGCTTGAATCGTTGACATGCTTGCCACTCTGCAGTACCTCAAATAATACATTACGATACGCAGTGCCTTATGCCTAAGTCACGAAGAAAGTAGTACCGCATACAATGAACCGAGACGAAGTAGTACAGCATCCATCATTTCTGCATTATTCCGTTCTGATATACCCTTGAAGACCTTCTTGGACAATGTTTCTACTACCATCGATTTGCTTGTAGCTTGACTGCTATGATTAATGAAAGGAACCTGCTACCAGGCATATATACTATTAGCTGCCTATACTAGCCATGCTCGTATACTTTCGCCAATGCTTACCTTGTTCAGCAAGCGCAAGCCTTGCCACACGCATGAAGCATGGCCTCGATCGAAGTGTTCCATCACCAGCCCGCATCAAGTGTATTTTTGGTTTCGCTACTGCTGCATGTACGTTGGCAGGCTGCTCCGACGAGCTGCCTTGTTATCACCACTCATGCCATCAGTCAAGCGGTCAGCTTCCTCCTTGCCGGCTTCATCGCCAGCGAAGAAGGCCAAACGCAGATCATCGACAAGCTCGCCAGAGGCGAATGCGATACTGGGACAGGAAGGCAGCAGATGGAGAGACTGGCCGGCACCCCTTGAGCAGATTGAGCAAGCTAGAGAGTTCTTTCGTGAATGGTGAGAGCTGTCAACTGCCAGTATTGTATTGTAGTGGTGTTGACGTCGTTCATCGATGATATAGTGCACGTGAACAAGCTCTGTCTATCATCGTACCCGATAAAGATGCCGACGGACGTAGGTAGCCAGCTTTGAGCGTCTACAATACCAAGTGGCTAACATGCTTGATTGTCGTACTCAGTCTCCTCCGGAATGATTGCTTGGAAGACTCTCACGACGTTGGGCTTGCCAAATGACCTCATCAAGGTCTTTTTACTGGGCAAAGGAACCAGTCTGTTCAGCCCTATCGAGCAAGAGCGCATGGAGACTCTGATTAATGAATCACTGGACTCTGAAAATACTGCCACCCCGGTCGCATCCACATCCTCTTCGCCGCCACCTAGTGCAACTACAGGTCGTCGAGCAGTCCGAGTCATCATACTAGATCAAGGGTCAAGACCTGGTCCGCCTCTAGTTCGCAAAGACAAGGTTAAGACTCGTGACCTCCGAACGATTGTGATAGACCATCATATGTCGGCTTCGTGGCCAGAAGAATCGACGGTCTTGTCAGCATGTAATTCCGCTCCTATAGCTACTTCTTCCTTGCTCACCTATCTCACATGTGCGCCGTTGCACTCGGACATCCCAAAGCTTACGATGTGGTATGCTATACTTGGAGTCTTTGGTGACTTGTCCCCTAGCGAGATCAACTGGGGTGACCCGAATAGCGAATGGCCTGCAAGTCAAGAGATGATAGAACTAGGAGAGGAGGTCAAAAGGATAGGGAAGAAGCCATTGAGCTCGGCAGTGGGAGCTATCAATGCTCGTGAGTGTCATCTCGTTTGCACGATGGTTGTAGCAAAGCTAACCGGATCCTTACGTGCGCAGCTCGCAGAACGGCAGAATACAACGTCATAGACGCCTGGGATGTGCTGTTCAAGGCAAAGACGCCCGATGAGATTGCAAAGTCTTCCGTGCTACAGGATGCAAGGGATAAGGTCAACAGGGAGGTGGAACGGTGTACACATACTGCACCCAAGTTCAGCATGGACGGACGTGTGGCTTTGCTGAGGATCGACAGTGGCTATCAAGGTAAGTCTTAGTGCTGTCCGTTGAACCATCCCTAGACCGTCAGGCTGACTTCACATTGGCTTTCAGTACATCCAGTGATAGCTACAAGATGGGCTGGAACGCTGAAGTCAGCAAAGAAACTTCAGATGATCATGGTCGAAAATCCAGGTCATAACCCCGACCCTGAGCTCACTTCATTCTCGTGTCGCTTGGCGAATCAATTTCGCAAACTACCAGAGGGAGAGCGTCCAAACCTGATAGAGCTATTGAAGGAGTATGGAGAGCTGGTACGCTTGTTCCATATCTATCATCAATGTGCAGCGAAGTTATTGACTTTACCTAACAGACAGGAGACGGGTTCTTGGATCGAGTAGGAAACGACTTCGCAAGAGGTCATAAAGAAGCTACCGGGGGTATCATCAAGAAAAGCGACTTCGAGTTGTTCATGAAAGGTATGAAGATTGGAGAGAAGGATCCGAATGCTCCGCCTACGAAGAAAGAGCTCAAGGCGAAGCCTGCACAGAGTAATACCTTGAAGAGCTACTTCAACATTAGTCCTAAGAAGGAGGAAGTTAGTAAGAAAGAGGCTATCGCTGTCGACTGAAAAGGCAGAGATATTGAAGCCCGTTAGACAGATGTCCTTCGTCGATGGAGGCCTTGTAGCATAACTGGCGATGTCATTCTGCAGATTGATCACATAGTACCACAACAACACACTGTACTGCTACCAAGTCAAGAATGGCTCTGTCATATATGAAGCTCACCGTCCCAGTCTTCCACGACCTAGATTCCGTGTGAGTCGCTCTGACCAGCTAGCCATGTTGACGCCAACGCTTGAAGACCCTAGACTCAGGTCTGGCAGCTGTATGCTTCCTGCTTGTTGTGAGGCTTTCCGGCTCTTCTGAAGTGAATTGAATAATGATGATATGCTGTCTATGCTCGTATCTTGCACATAGCCGCCGACGATCATGCATGATAGAAGGGAATGTATCTGGTCGAAGTTGAATATAAGGTCCAGCTCGCAGACGTTCTCGAAGCATCTATCCAGAGACTCCACAAAGACCTGTAGGAGCAAAGGTAGATATGATTCAGCCTGCATGCTTCCCTAGTCGGCCGGTCCAAACCAGGCCACAACTCACCTGAATGAGATCGAGTATACCAAGCTCGCTCTCTGCCTCGTCCACGCAGAACACGAAATATAGCGTGGCATAGTGCCGATAGATGACACGTAGTACCTCTCCTTCAGAATCCTCGTCATCCTTGTTCGCTCCTGCCGTCGGTGTTGCCCGTCCTTTGCCCTTCAGGTTCCGCACTCGCCTCTGACGTGCTTCATCACCATCTTCGAATTCAGACCGTGGAATCTCGATGAAGTTGCATAGGGTATCTGGACGCTCTCGTACTAGCTCAAAGATGTGCTGTACCACTCCCAATCGCTTATGTGGTGCATAGGGTGTGTAGAACTTCTGCACTCGAGGCTTGCCCGCTTGGTTCTGCACATATGGACGCCGCGCCGCGCATCGTCAGCGATGCTGTCTACAGCCGCAAATATACTTCATCCGCTTACGAAGATCAAGACTGAGTGTATCATAGGTCCTGCCAATATCAGAGTGCACGGCAAGAGGGCAAGAAGAGCTAGTTGCCAAAAGCACGTGCATGAGCTCAAACTACGGAAGATCGAGGGTGCATAAACGAGATCTAGGCTAACAACACGAGGAGTGACACAGCTGTCTGCTTTTGATGGATTAATCCTACTGCTACCTCTAAAAGGCACGCGCTTTCCCTCCAGTGACGGACAAGCGCATCCTATGCCGGGACAGCGATGGGCGCGAAGTCGGTTCCGAATGCCTGCCGGATCTTCTTGATATCTTGACCAAAACATGCGATAGCCTGAAAGTTGTACAAGCACGGTTCAACGACGAGGTAAATGCTCTAGTCGAGAGGGTGGTGCTTACTAGACGTAGTAATAGGTATGACTTCGCAGGACCCAGGTCGCCTGCTGCGATCTGATTTTGAATGCCACAAGTCGTTGTAACGTGCCTGACGAGCGGACGCCCGCGATCAGTACGTCTCAGTCTGCATCAACCAAAGACTATACACCCACGAGTCCGCGCAGGTAGACGTCCTAACGATAGGCATTCCTTGTTCTGCGAGCTCACTCGCTTTCGCCCTCCATTCCGAGGACAGTGAGGACTGCCAACACAATGTTCTCAATAAGCATTGTACTCCTGATATGCTGAAGACGTGATCCGAAAGCTGAAATAGAGACTCACTGTACCCACGCCTGCCAAGACTATGCCTTTCACGTCCTTGTCAGCCGCCTTTCTGTCCAGATCGTCCAGATCCTGATCTAAGTAACAAGTAAGCAAGGCTACCTTTGGCAGATCTTCGAGGTTTGATATGTCAAAGAAAGGCTTGTTGGTAGCTTTGACTGGCTCGTAAAAATAATGAGGCGTAAGGTTATTCATCAAACCCAGATGACCAGCTTCAAAGCACTTGAAGGTGTCCAGTCAGCTGGAAGACGTCTTTAATGCATAATAGGCTGGTGTTATTCGGTCGCTGAAAAGCAGCATAACACCTCTGTTCCGCGACGAAGGGTGAACAGCCAGGGAGAAGGCCTGTACAAGGTTGTCTATGAGAGTCACAAGGCGTAGATGATCCATTCGGCGACCATACTAAGTATACGTGACCCCACTGCTTACACTGGCCATCACACGAGAGCTGCAACGAAGAAAGCAGTCAGACATCTTGGACGCATAGCTTGCCCAAGCTTGGAACAGCAAGGAATGCTCACTGCTGATATTGGTCGCATTGCGCCAGTGAAGATCACAGGGGCAGGGCGGTCGAGCACAGCGTCAAAGAAGAACGCCATGTCAGGCACTGTCTGCAAGTCATGTGAATGTCAGGTTTCGAAAGATCGCATCATCGAAATGGTCGCATCATACCCCTGTACCGCGCGTCACAACGACTGCTAGATCAGGATCCAAAGACCTGATCCACTTGGCAACGGTTAAGTACTCTGCGGCCGACGACGGCGCATTACAGTAACTTCCTTTGTCTCGCTAATCTCGACAACTTTGCTGATCTCTGAACACGGCAAGATAGGTATCAGCCCGAGGCTTCAAACAGTTCTCAATCTCTGAACTAATATTGAGCGCTTACCCGGTACCATATCTATCATCTCTGACAGCCGTACATCGTCCAGAGCGCCTGGACAGGATGAGTAGGCGATTGTTTCTAGATTTGACTCATGTCGAGACGCTATGGTGCCTTGACTGTTCAGGAATACACGATGTCGGAAACCATCAGGTATTGCTGCACCTTCGATTTCGATGATAGACTCTAGGCATACCAGTATAGCCATGCGGCCTTGGGTAGATTAGGCATTTTGTCGTAAGCTCTGCAGCGAGAACTACAAAGCACAATTTACGTGCACCTTCAAGAAGATGGGAGGTTGCTAAGACAAGAGCGAGCATTCTAGCACCGATTGAAGATGCTTGGGGCCACAGACTTTTCTCTAGCGATAGGCGATGCCTTTGTTCTGATGTCAGGTTGCAATCCGTCCGACAGTAGTGACGGCCCAAAGATAGCCAAAGAAACAGAACAGAAGCAGGAATTCATTTACAAGCACTTTGTCTATAGCTCATTCTTCGACACACTGGCGACTCGTGTCTTCAAAGGATGCGGATTTTCAAGAGGGGGTTATCGAGAGGGCGTCATTTCGGCACGGCGACTGGCTCAAAATCAGTGCCGAAAGCTCGTCTGATTTTCTTGAGATCTTGACCATGTATAGCGATAGCCTGCGTACCAAAGGTTTGATCCGTCAGTGATATAACGTGGGCGTTCTGCACGATGGAACTTTAGTGGCTCACTAGTCTAAGTAAGAGGTGCGATTTCCACGGTCCCAGGTCGCCAGCTGCAATCTGACCTCTAGTGGCGTGAGTAGGAGTCGTGTGGCTTGGTTGTTATGTGATGTGTCAGCATTGCACAGCAACTTTACACACGTCTAACAATCTGAATCTCACGAGTCTGCATGCAGCGAAGTGCGGACCACCGGGAAATTCTCGGCCGATAGTTCGATGGCTCTATCAGCCCATAACGGTGGAATAGCCGCCTGCAGTCCGACTTGTCATCAGCAAGGTCCTATGTAAAGCGAAGAGTCTTTCTCAGAGTGTATACGAAGATGACTGGCAACTTACATTGCCGACTCCAGCAATTACTACGCCTTTGATCTCCGGATCTTTGACTTTCGCATCCAGATCGTCCAGATTCATGTCCATGTAGCAATGTAAAAGTGCTACCCTTGGCAGATCCATCAAGCCGTCAGGAAGATCAAAATATGGCTTCGAAGTAGCTCTAGTGGGTTCATAGAAGAAGTGAGGCGTGAGATTGTTCATGAGACCGAGATGGCCAGCTTCGAAGCACTTGAAGGTGTCCAGCCTATTGGCAGAAGTCTTCATGCCATAGAAGGCTGGGGTGATCCGATCGTTAAAAAGTAGCATGACGCCTCGGTTTCTTGAGGAGGGGTGGACAGCGAGGCCACACGCTTGCACGAAGTTGTCTAAATGAGTCCACCAGCATCAGACAGTGTGCACCTCAACCCATATTATGGGCACGCACAGTGGCCATCCGGAGAGAGCTGAGGTAGTTCAGAGTCAGCGACCATAGGAGACGAGTACCTAAACCAACACTGCCAGATTACGCACTGCAGACAGTGGCCTCATTGCACCGGTGACGATGACTGGCCTGGTCGATTCAGGGTGATGTCCAGAAAGAAGGCAATGTTATGGAGGGACTGGCTCGTTGAGAGGAGACACACGAGATATCAAGATCCGAACGTGAAAGAGGCGTCTCTTAACACCACTATGGCAGGGGGAACCCAAAGCACGCACATTTGTTCCGTGGTTCATGACAACCGGCAAATTAGGGTCGAGAGATCTTATCCATTTTGCGAGCTTTAAAAGATCTTCCGCTTTGTGGACGAGTTCGCCACTGTAAGTGTCTGCGATCTGTACAACCTTTTTGTGCTCTGAGCAGCGTCATGGAGTCGCGAGCGAAACAATGTGATGAGCGTTATCTTCTTGCTGTAAAAAGAAGCGAGCTTACCCGGAATCGCATAAGCTAATTCTTCGCTGGTCATGACTGGCTTAGCGGCAGGGTCATTAGGTGAATACTGTATCGTCTCAAGGTTGGAGTCAGCCCGGCAGCAAATAGTGCCTTTGCTATGGTTCGAGAAGGTAGTGACGCGACAGCATCGAGTTCAGTTCATCAAACGAGAAAGCTTGTGTCAGCCACAATCTTGTATATCTGCTTTGAAATTCCTCACCAGAATGCCCAAGCAATCTGAGGTAAGAGTGGCTCGCTACCCATGCTGACCCTTGAAGATTAAACAAGCCTATCTATCTGGACCGATGTAAGATGTCGTGGAGCTGCGAGCCTTTGACTTGGCCGGCAGGTAAGGTGCAGTACTGTCGTTTCCACTTTTGTGAGGAATCAGTAGGTCGCGGAAAGTTCTGACGCTTCGTTGGCGAGTCATCGGTACCTGAGATGGCTTGGGATGCACAGCAGCCGATGCAACAAAGGGCTGGCAGAAAGGTGGCAGATGTGTCCAAACAATCTCGGAACAAAGGCAGTACTGTGGATCGCCTCGGAGCTCGTGCTTGGGGATGCGCGGATCTCATAGAAATACGGGAGCGTGAGCGTTCTGGCTGCCACAGCTACGCCCGCATGGCATTGAAGAAAGGAGCTGATTTTCTTTACGTGAACATGGTAGGCAGGTTGAACTTCCGAATGTCCTGCTAGGCCTGACAAGACGTGAACGTTTGTGTGTACGCCCTGCTGCATAGCAGAATCGAGTAAAGCCGAAGTCCTATGTTCCAAACTACCCTCACTTGGGAACGGCAATCGGTTCAAAGTTCGTTCCAAAGGTTTGTCTGATCTTCTCAATATCCTGACCGTGGACTGCAATAGCCTGTGTAGTAGCGCGGCGGAAGTCTCAGCCGTCTGAATCTAGCGCTGCTTCCGTATTGCACAGGATACCTTGCAGCGAAGAACTCACCAAGCGCAGGAGAAGGTACGACTTGAAAGGACCTAAGTCGCCAGATGCTATCTGACATCGATTTAGATACATCGGTGTAGTGTGTCTGCAGGAGAACATGTAGACGTGGTGACTTCAGGCTAGAACCGCCAAAAGTGTGACTCATACACAGATGCCAACAGACTTACGAGTCGGCGTGGAGTGAAGTGCGGACTATTGGATAGTTTCGAGCTGATACTTCGACGGCTGTCTCGATCCAAGCAGGCCATATACTCGCCTGAGGAACCGAGCAGAGAACAGGGAGAGCGCGGTGGGTTTAGATGCCGATTTCCTGTATCGACCGCCGCAAAGGGCATGGACTAGAAGCAGTACTCACATTACCAAATCCGGCTATCACAATACCTTTAGTCTCTTCATCCTTCAGTCTCCTATCCAGTTCATCACGTTCCATATCCATATAGCAATGAATAAGAGCTACCTTGGGTAAATCTACCACATGCTCAGGTATGTCAAAGTAAGGTTTATTGGTAGCTTTGGCATGTTCATAGAAGAAATGAGGAGTCAGATTATTCATAATACCTAGATGACCAGCTTCGAAGCTTTTGAAAGTATCCATCCTGTTTGCGGAAGTCTTTATACCGTAGAAAGCTGGCGTGATACGATCGCTGAAAAGGAGCATCACGCCTCTTCCACGTGTCGAGGGGTGGACTGCTAGCGCGCATGCTTGAATGAGATTGTCTGATTGGCATTGATCAGGAAGTGAGAGTCAGCAATGCGGCAGTGGTAAAAAGTTGCGCATTGAAGGGGTGTCCCATAAAAAGAAGGAATAGAGCCAGAGACTCACAGGGTGCATCAGAAGAGAGCTAATGAGGCAAGATAGTTGGATTTGACCTTTCAGCTGACAGTATAAGCATAACATGGGAAGGGGCTGCACTCACTGCTGATATAGGTCTCATTGCGCCTGTCAGTACAATGGGACCAGGTCTGTCTAGAGTAACATCCAGGAAGAAAGCGATGTCGTGGAGGATCTTGGAAAGCAAAAGATAATTCACACCGAATACATGATGATTGTTGTTGTCGAGTGAGATTGAGGCACAATGGAATGCTCTTTGCCAAGCTCGTATTCACACTCACATTTGTACCGATCGTAAGCAGCACAGGCAGTTCGGGATCTAGATTCCGAATCCACTTCATGGTCTCTAACAGTAATTTAGCATCGCCAATATAGGACCCTTCGAACTTGTCGGTTATTTGGACTATCTTGTTGATTTCTTTTTGGAAGGATCGACGGAAAAGATGTACCATAGTAGGGTAGGACAGACGAAGCGAACCAGATTAGTTTCTACAGTCTTTTTCACGGTATTCGATTCTAAAGGAGGAGTTCGAGTCTCCTTTTCTCCAGTCTTCTTGATCAATGCGATGAGTAGAGAAGAGGAAAGGAACATACCTGGAACTTGGTCTATAAGTTCTTGAATTGTTAAACCTTGCAATGCATTGGGACATTGAGCGTATTCGATAGTCTGAAGATTTGAATCAGCTCTGCAAGTGAGAGTGCCACGGCTGCGCAGGAGATGAGAGGAAGACGCGTCGGCAAGTTGGAAGAAGGTCACGTATAGAAAGTGGACGAGCTGCTCACTGGGAAGTCCATGCTATCTTGGGCAGGGAGCACAGACTGCTCTCCATGCTGCGCGAGTGCTGAGGTTCGAAATTGGGCAAATCTTTGCTGCTCATCTGCGTACTACTAAACGAGGGAGGATGTGAAGACCAAGAAGTGGAGGAGAGAAGCTGATAGTAGATAGCATGGCATGGCATGGAGGTCAATCCCAGTTGAGTTTATACGCAAACTTGCATTGAATGTCCGACAGATGCACCCATTCAGCGAGAGGTACAGGTACGGTGCAGTACCAAAGTGGGCGGTCTCTGCGGGCAGGAACAAAGGACGGACTATGACCAGCCATTAGAACAGAACGCGTGGATTGACTTCATGTATCAGATGGTAGCGGCTCTGTGCAGTCATGATGTCTGTACGTGGCGTTCCTGTTCCTGCCTGGCATTGCCGTGTGACCTGCTTGCACCGTGACCAGCCTGGACAGCAGCGACAGCGACAGTGCAGTGACAGGATGGGGCTGTGAAGAGGAGCGGAGCAGGGTAATTGGCAGCAGGATCGTATACTATGATGGTAGAATAGCTGGTATCAGATGGTTAGTCATCCAGCCTTGCTATTCTTCGTGTCTTTCTGCCGGTCCAGCGGTCTTGCGGGCGGGCAAAATCCTGCAGAGAAAAGAGAGAGAAAAAAGAAAGCGAAATTTTGCAGCTTGATTTCACTCGCTGTGCTCTTTGATCCTCTCCCAACCCAAAACCTATTAAACCATCTCTCAGAAGTAGGATAGTGACAAAGAGAGTTCAGTAGACTCTTCAGTCCGGCCCTTCTGCTTCTGCTCTATAACATAAAAATCAAGCAAAAACATCAGAAAATCCCAATCCAATCAATCCCAAATCCTTTTAAAACCCCCAGTGAAATCTATTTCAAAGTAACAAGTGAAAAGAACAACCTCTTTCAGTCAAACAAACAATCAACCTACTTTCTACCTCACCCTTCACCTCTTTACAACCTACTCCCTATACCTACTTTCTTCGTCCTCTTTGTTGAGATTTCGAGGATTTCAAAAGCAAGCAAGCAAGCAATCAATCAGCGAGTGAAAGGAAACCTCTTTACAAAGGTCTTATCACTTTACACGTGCATTCACAGGTGTGTAGAGATATACTCTTACTCAGTACTTTGTATTGTTGCTGCTCTTCTTTGCGTTGGTAGACACTCTGCTGACTCTTCTTCCACCTCTTTTTCGCCCTCTACGCGGTCTCGTGCATCCTGCAGATTTCTCTCTCTTTCGAAAGTCGAAAATGTCATCTCCTACTGCTTCACCTGCACCAGCAGCTCAGTCTACACCCGTAGCTGATGCCTCATCCACTGCCACACCCGCCGCTGACGCATCCAATGTCAACGGTAACGGTAATGCCTCCACCGAGTCTGCCTCCACCACCAACAATGCCAACGGCGACTCTTCAGCTGCTACTCAAGCAAGCGGTGCTCAATCACCAGCTCCTTCCAACAGCACTAATGCAACCGGTGCTGCTCCTTCAACTTCACTCTATGTTGGTGAATTGGACAACACTGTCACTGAAGCTATGCTTTACGAGATCTTCTCGATGATTGGAACCGTTATTTCAATCAGAGTTTGCAGAGACGCTGTCACAAGACGCTCTTTGGGTTACGCTTATGTCAATTACCTAAACGGCCAAGATGGTGAGTTGCTGAGTTTTCATTTCTATCCTTATCTTGTTCTTGAAGTAAAGGACAACCCGCTGACAGTTCGTGTTTTCACCTTTTCTTCGTGACCTCTCTTCTTCCTTCGCCATTTCTCTACTTTTTCTAACAATACATGAATAATACCATCTTCGACCTTCAATAGCCGAACGTGCCCTCGACCAGCTCAACTACTCTCTCATCAAGGGCAAGCCATGCCGAATCATGTGGTCTCAACGTGACCCATCTCTCCGAAAGGGAGGTGCCGGCAACATCTTCATCAAGAACCTTGATGAGACAATCGACAACAAGGCTCTCCACGATACATTCGTTGCTTTCGGGCCCATCGTCTCATGCAAGGTTGCTCTCGATGAGCATGGCAAATCCAGAGGATACGGATTCGTTCATTATGAAACTACCGAATCTGCTGAGAAGGCTATTGCTGAAGTCAATGGAATGATGTTGGCTGATAAGATCGTCTTTGTTGGTCATTACGTACCAAAGAAGGAACGTCAAGCTAAGATGGACGAAGTCAAGGCTAAGTTCACAAATCTTTACGTTAAGAATCTTCCCCTCGACACTACCGATGAAGACTTCAGAAAGATGTTTGAAAAGTTCGGAACTGTCACTTCTGCTGTCATCCAACCTAACACCGTCACTGTCGAAGGCAAGGAACTCAAGTTCGGTTTCGTCAACTTCGAATCTCACGAGGCTGCCCGCAAGGCTGTTGAGGAGCTCCACGAGTCCAAGCTAGGTGATGAGACACTCTACGTCTCAAGAGCCCAGAAGAAGGGTGAACGTGAAGAAGAGCTACGCAAGTCATACGAAGCTCAGAAGTACGAGAAGACTCTAAAGTACCAAGGTGTCAATCTCTACGTCAAGAACCTAGATGATGAAATTGACGAGGAGAAGCTACA
Source organism: Cystobasidium slooffiae (assembly GCA_019775285.1). Lineage (NCBI taxonomy): Eukaryota > Fungi > Basidiomycota > Cystobasidiomycetes > Cystobasidiales > Cystobasidiaceae > Cystobasidium > Cystobasidium slooffiae. Next base: position 96,269 of record JACWFZ010000009.1, read on the forward strand.
AGCTGAATTTGCTCAGTACGGTACTATCACCTCATGCAAGATTATGAAGGATGAGAAGGGCAACTCTCGCGGATTTGGATTCGTCTGCTTCTCTGCTCCCGATGAGGCCACCAAGGCCGTCACCGAAATGAACGGAAAGATGATTGGACAGAAACCTCTTTATGTCTCTCTCGCTCAGCGAAAGGATGTTCGTCAGAAGCACCTCGAAGGTCTAGCTACTCAACGAACTCAGATCCAAACCGTAAGTTCCCTTCCGAGCTATTCTTTCACCTTCCTCTTTCCAATCGTTACTGATTGACTGTCGTTTTGTCAATAGGCCTCCGGTATTCCTCCTGCTGGCTACCCAGGCATGCCAGGCGTTCCTCCTATGTACTACGGTCAACCAGGCGCCTTCCCACAAGGACGAGGTGGACCCAACATGATGGGCTTCCCTCAAGGTGGACCTGGCATGATGATGCCCCGACCTCGCTTTGCTCCTCCCGGACAAATGCCAATGGGTGTTATGGGACCTTATGGACCTATGGGCTACCCAGGTGGATATCCTCAAGGTATGCCACCCAATGGACGTGGTGCCCCCAACATGAACGGAGGCCGCAATGGACCTATGGGCGGTATGCCCGCTCAGGGACGCATGCCAAATGGCGCTGGTCCTCAAGGTGGTCCTCAGATGGGTGGTGCTGGCCGAGCTGGTCCCCCTCCTAACGCTCCTGCTGGACCAGGTGCTCGAGCTGGTATCCCCGCCGGTGCTGGCCCAAGACCCAATGCCTTCCGTGGTCCTCAACAACAGCGAGCCGATGCTCCTCAGCAACAAGCTCCAGCTCAACCTTCTCTCACTGCTGCTGCTCTCGCCAACGCTAGCCCAGCCGAGCAGAAGCAAATCCTAGGTGAAACCATCTACCCCAAGATTCACGCTACACAGCCTGAACTCGCCGGAAAGATCACCGGTATGCTTCTAGAGATGGACAACGCTGAGCTTCTCGTCCTCCTGGAGGATGATGTCGCTCTCGACCAGAAGGTTCAAGAAGCCATTGGCGTCCTCGAGGCTTACAACAAGAAGCCTGAACAAGAGGGCGAAGAGGCTGCTCCTGAGGCTGCCGCTGAAGAGACCGCTTAGGTGCTTCGTCACTTCAAGCTTCGAGTCTAAAATACATCTCCTCCACACTCTTCTCCCAATACATCCCTCCTATCCACGCAAGGTTTTCGTTTCTAGCTCTCTTCTATCAGGCTTAAACGGTGTACTCTTCGTGACTTTGATTGTTTCTGGTTGTTTCTTTCACACTTTCGAAATAGAAGAGTCTTCTCTGGGTCAAAAACATTAAATGCCTTACTGACTTTGCTTGTCTAGCTTTGCAAGCGGCACTTCTCGTTGCACTACTACTTTGACGGGTCATCTCTGAGCATCAGCAAAGCCTCCTTTCTCAACGTCAATTCATGACTCTGCTAATGGACACGTTCCAGACCTTCAGCACAGCCCAAGCGAGGCGAACCGTCTGACAGCGCCACTTCATCTGCAGCGTGTACAACCAATGTTGGCTTCGTCGTGCAATCTACTTTGCTGTTACTTTCCTCCTTATTCACTGACAATCGTCCATTACGTGGCAATACTCAAAACACTCCAAAAAGAGGCTACACGACATGGCAGATGCGATACCAATAGCTTTCTCGCCACGACAATCAAAATGGCAGACTGTGGCTACCTCTATGTCATCCAGTACATCGATGGCCTCGAGCTCATCGTTGAGTCTCGCCATGTCATCACTCAGCTTTTCTCTCACTCCCTCAGCTGATCCTCCTTCATCGAGCCTACCGGTCATAGCAGCATCTCCTTACGATACGCTGAAATTCAACACAGCTGCCGAGATCAGTTTTGAAATACAAGACGTAGTCGAGGTGGTTCACGCACCTCCTATACCAAATAGCGTAATGCCGCCCATTACTGAAAATCAAGTTAAGATCGATGACGGTCGAGAAACTTGTATACCAGCGTGAGTCGGGGCTTGCCTCTCTGTATAAACAGTGGCAAGCATGAACTTGTTCGCCTGGCTGACTCTAGCACATCATACAGAGCCGAAATGACCTCTTCTATGCAGATGAAGTTGCGCAAGTTCACAGCTGACGAGATCAAGCAAAATTTTCGAGTCACTCGAAGCGATGAGGTCGGATCCAGAGGACTGTATACCTTGACTAAACCAGAGTGGACCACCAAAGCAAGGCCTAAGAGCCTTACGCTAGCAGCTGGCCTGCAGTCACCTTTTGCGGGTTTGAAGACGCCGCTTTGGACGCCAGGGAGCGCCTTATCGTCAGCCACTAAAGGCCTATTCGGATTGTTGACTCCTCTTCCAACACCTTCGGCAATACGTACGCCAGCCAAAGACGCCTATTTTGGCTGAAGTAATGTGTACGACAAGCACCATTTGTTCCGCTTGCAGATTCAAGCATTTGCAGAATATGCTTGATTTTTCTCAATTTGTACAACAACATTCGTCAACTGCGCTGTATGTTCCAGCCATGTCACTTCACAACTTCACATTGATTGATTACAGCTTAGAGAAGCGTGCAGGCTTCTTTTGCATCACCGCTGCTATTGCCGCTTGCATGTCCTCTGTTTGAACCATTGCCGCGTTCCAGATTGCAGTGTATGCTAGGCCTGAGTACGAGACATAATCTCGTTTAGCTTGATGCTGGACTAGAGCTGATATAGAATAGACTGACCTTCTGCAATGGAGTGATCTCTGCTGTAGTTGAGAAGATGCTTTGTACCCAAAACCGCAACAGGTGATTTGGCTATTATGCGTTTCGAAGTGTACATGTCAGGTCAACAATAGGCGGAAGGGCTTGGATGATGTTCATTGTACTTACAGCCTATTACACGAGCAACAGCCAGGGCTGTTTCGATAACATCGCTATGCCCTCCTTTCACGACTCGGCTCACGAAACCCATCTTTACAGCTTCATCGACCTTGAAAGGCCGAGCCGTAAATGCAAGCTCTCGAGCCAAGCTGTCATTTCCGATTATCTTGCCTAGCCTGGAAAGAGTACCCATGTCGGCTGCGATGCCAATATCCACTTCCTGGTAATATAGGTTGCATAAGTACGCGTTATGCATGTGCTGAACAATGGCTGCTGCTTACTCGGATACTGAATTGAACATCTTCTGTAGCATAGCGTATGTCACATGCACAACAGATATCGATAGCTAGACCATAAGCAATGCCTGAGACTGCAGCAATGACTGGCTTGTCGCACAGTTCTATTTGATTGATAGCATCTTGCCAATCTGTAAAGCCCGCATGAACACGAAATCAGTATTGGTATTGTTGCACCGGCTGTATGGATTGCCGGAACTGACCAAGGACGTGCTTCTTCAAAGCGAGAGCTTTGCGGGCGACATCACCAGGATGGCTGTTCAAGCTTCCAGCAGCCTCTTTCAGGTCCAGTCCAGCAGTGAAATACTTTGGGAACGTGCTTGACAGCACAATCGCCCTGACATTTGGGTCGTCCTTTGCGAGCTGAAAATAGTGGCCAATTTCGAAGAAGTACTGCCCGCTGACGGCGTTGACGGGCGCGCGATTGAGGCGTAGATGGAGCACACCAGTGTCGGCCTCTACTTCTCCCTGCATGAATTCTCCCTTGTAGTCGGCCATTGCTGCTGTGGTTTTGTATACTTAGTCTTGGAACGAAGTCGAGGCGTGGCGGCGAAGAAGCGTGATCGCAAGTCTGAGAATTGTGGCCAATTTGCATTGACAGCTGTTCGAAAGATACCAACTGGCTTGTTATCTATATACCGACTCTGCCCACATGCACCAATAACGAATGCGAATGAGCACCCAGCAGCTGAAGCGGAAGCTCGTGGAAACTTCTCCGAAAGCTGCAAGACCTCCATTGAAGCAGCAGTACAGACAGGAAGAAGCACAGAAGCCCAAGATGCAGCGACACAAGATGGTAGATAACCTAGAGCTGTCAGTATGCATTCATCGTTCTCAATTTTTGCCCACCAAAGCTGATACATGGATTCGCAGGACCTGGCTTGGTACCAGTTCTGCTGCACCTGGCAAAACCAGAAACACTTCAGGATCAGCTCTAAAGCTTGACGGCGAGGTGGGCGATTCAGATTGAGCAGTACCTAGCCTCTCACTCATACTTCATGTAATTATAGCTATGGATGATAGACCTTGGCGAGGCAACACAACATCAAGTGCAGCGCTCGAAGTTGCGAATTGGAACCGCCACCAAAATTGTAGGACTGGTAAACATCGACGAAGTCGATGACCCAACTAATGCTCCGAGCTCTTACAGTTCCTTACGCACATGCATGGAGATCACGCCTTTGGTCTTGTGCCCTTCCTCTGTGCTCTTGCAGACGGAGCTGGCGGTGTCCTCGAAGGAGTGGACTGGAGGGAACGCGAAGCTATGAGATCAGTGAGTCACTGTTCGACTTTGGAAGCGACACTTGAACTGACCCCGTTCGCATTCATATCAGCCGCCGGTGGATATCTACGGGCTCAAAGGTACACGCCGGTTGATTCGGACAACCCTGGAATGCACATACACCAAGCTCGCACGGCGGTATCGTGTGCACGAGCTTTTGTTCGAGAATGATGAACCTTTCATCGGGCGACCTCATCGCCAGGAGGTAGAGGGTCGTGATCTGCGCATTAGTCCTGAGGGCTACTGGCCCAACATTCTCAGCGAAGATGACAAGATGGAAGGACACGCTGTACCTATCAAACATACTGTCCCTTGCGTAGGCTTCATCTTCAAAGAACGACCACGGCCAGAATCGCTAGACCCAAAAGCCATGAAACCACATCTGGACAGGAATAAGGAAGCTCTAGCTCAAGAACCATACAATATTAAAAATCCTATGCAAATTCTCGGCATCCTACAGAGAGAAGGAAAACCATATACATTGCCTGATGGAACAGTCTTGAACCCGCCTGGTCTCGTTGACAATGGGAGAAAGATAGTGCTTCTAGGCGACACATACAACGCCGAAAGCGAAGCAATGGACAAAGTAGCTATGGATGCCGATCTTCTGGTACATGAAGCTACAAATGCATTTCTACCAGGTCTCGACGACAAAGAATCCGATGACGCCACATACGAAGAACTAGCGAAGAAGACTAAGTCACATGGTCACTCGACGCCGCAAGTCGCTGGTCGATTTGCAAAGCGCATCAATGCCAAATCTCTCTTCCTGAACCATTTCAGTGCCCGTTATGTTGATGCTGGAAGCACTCTTGAAGGTCAAGCGCCAATGAAGATTACGGACGAAGTTGATGTTTCGGATCTAGGTGTTGACAGAAGGCGAGATAACGAGGACAAACCATCCGCTGAAATCGAGATGCGAATGGCATGCATGAAGGAGATCGAAAAGCAGGCTTCGGATGCCTGGGAGTCGGGGACGCGTGCAGTTGCTACGAGGGATTTCATGTCTGTTGTTATAAAGCGCCGGAAAGATTAAAGGTGATGTTGTTGTTTCTGCGATGTCACAACTCACACGCCTACCAGAAAATCGAAGCCTCAATCCTATCAAAAAAGACTCGTTACCAGAAAGAGGATTTGTGCGACGAGCTCTTCAACCCAGCATCCGCCAAGAAGGCATCAATGACGGAAAGATCAGGCATTGCATCGTTGAAATGCGGCAATCCTTGGGAGCTGCCTTGGGCGAAAAAGAAGCTGGTGGACGACTCTGCTGGCGTCTGCAGTGGCTCCTCATCTCCGAAGAGTTCGTCCAGGTTTATCATTGGTCCAGTTATTGACGGTCCGCAAGCTCTCGCGCTGTCGGGTAATGAAGCTCTCCCGCCACTTGCGGTACTAAGCAGTCTTTGACTTGAGTTGAAGTTCGTGCTGCAGACATCAGGATGAATTGAGACTTCTCTCCCTTCTTTAGATGTTTGGAAAGGACGATATTTCTCATCCTGGATGCGCTGAGCTTTCTTCCAGCAATCGCTTTCAAAATGAAAGATCATCGGTCCACTCAAACCAAGTTCACGACAATAGCCGCAGACAGCATAAGTTTTCGGACAGTCGGAGCACGATTGCGAGGCCAGGTCATCCGAGCAGAACTGAGAACTGCTTCCAGAAGAGCATCCAGCTTGTCGTGGGTGCACAAAAGGCTGGAGAACTGATTCTTCGTAAACCTTACGCTTGGCAACGATCGGACAGTGAGGGAGATGCTCTACTCTTGAGATCTCCTGTTCCTTCACGCGGCGATTCGGTGCAAAGCGGAACGTCGAAGGTCGTCCCTTGCGAGCCGACCGGTCGGCTTTGTGTAATGCGGAGCCTGCATTTTCAAGTTCGTAGAGGCGGCGACGCTCCTCAAACTCTTTCTTGAACGGAGCTTTCTCAATCTGAGGAATACTCTCATGTCAGCCACGGTCAAGAACAACAGAAGGAGGTGAGTTAAAAATCCACTCACTGTCGTCATTTTCCCCCATTCCACAGCTATCTGCTTCCAGACGTTCTTGATCTCCTTGCCCGGTTGTGCAGCTCTTATCGCTTGCGTTCTGACGTCGGAGAAAACGGCATACTGCGCGCCGACACACACTCATCAGCTAATAATGAAGGAGCCAGCCAACAGAGACATCTCACCGGAGAAACAAACTTTCGAACACCCTTGGTACCGTCCGCGCCCTTGGCTGCCTTCTTCTTCTTTCTGGGTTTCTTCGGTTTTACCTTTGGCTCCGACTTAACAGGTTTAGGAGGCAGAAGGGGCTGAGTAGGGCTGATTGAAGAAAGAGCAGGATCTCCTAAAGCACTGCTTGCTTCCAAAGCATGTGCTGATAACCCTGCTTCGTCCATTTGCCGAATCGCCTCTCTGATGTCATGCTCGATGAAATAGGCGAGATCAGGTACGGCGATGTCATCTGAAGCCATTGTCGAAGTAAGAAAGCACACCCTCACTATGAGACCATGTAAGCGCACATACAAGCAGTTGGTTGAGAGATGAAGATAAGCAGAGTATGTTGTTTACGAGTTCGAGTGGCGGAAGAGGAACGCTCGGACCCTGTGGGGCACTAACCCTTCCGAAAATGCTATCACCAGAAAGACCGCCTTTCGCGATACACTTTGTACTATAGCTACAATAAGACTCGAACCTTTGATGTACGCCCTATCTCTCGAGCTTCTGCCCAGTAACCTAAACTAGTCTTGAGAGCAATGCCAGTCCGATATAATACAGAGCTTCAGACAGTTTTCTTCAACGGATTAGTACTTCAGGTGTAAACGACCAGCGTGGTAACCTGCTGAGAGTGGTTTGACGAAATAGTCTGAGCTGAAAGGACTACCGAAAATTTCTTTCTTGTACATCGGGGGATTTTTTCGTCTTCTCGGTTTGCACAGACTGGACTTTCGAATGAGCTCGCCTTGCTTGTAAAAGCGACAGATAGGTGTCTTGTTTAGCTGAACGTGCGTCGTTTCAGGTCCTTTCTGATAGTCATACTCGGCAGAGATCTCCGAATGAGCGGAAGAGTCGGACAAATTCGCTACCTCTTCCATCTTCATTGAATCGTCTGAAGCGGCACAGCTGATAGCTTTCTGATTGTGAGAGTCCGTGTCAATGCTTTGAAGACTTGTGGATACAGCTTGAACCTTCATGTCTGGCTTCAAAACGTGCAGGTTCTGTTTCAACGAGAGTACCGGATTGGTAGAACAGGAGGAGAGATGTGCCAAGGTTGCGAAAGCAGACCTTGATATAGGTGTCATGCTGATAGATTTGTCCTGGAAGACAGCCGGACAAGGGGGTGATTTGAGCAATTTCAGTCAGCTGTTGCTCGTCAACACAGCTTTTCCCACAGTGGCGAAAAAGACGCGAAGAAAGCCCGAAGGTCCGTCTTGCAAGGCAACACTTACAGCTGACTGATTTGCAGCTGCCAGACGATCAAGGAGAATCTTCCAAAGTTCATATCGCGGTTTGTCCATCGAGCTTTCGACCAAAGCAGGTACCTTGATAGCCTTGTAGTGGCTAAGTCCAGCAAGTCGGATAGAGGAGGCCAGATTGCCTTGATGGGAATAGCTTGGTCAGGTGTCGTGTATTGTACACACAGTATGGTATTTAGAGTACCCCCTCAGTGCACATAAAGACTAGACATCGCGATTTTCCGTTGCTCTTCGTGGTGGCGACTTCGTGGAAACCGGAACAGCGTATCGGACCTAGCCGATCGGACAGCTTTGCGGACATGCAAACCCAAGCTCCTGTCGCTCTGAGTGATGATTATGCAAGCTTGGTACCGATACGCATGTGTACATTTTGATGTTGTCGTGTCGCCCGGATCAATTCAGTACATCTTCAAGGTATTTGGCGAATAGTTCCGCCACACTGCTAGGGGACAATTCTTGTCTTCCTTGTCTTTGCAGCATGATAAATTGTCTCTTTGCTCTTTGCAGTTGAGGCATAGTCACTGTCCTCGCCGGCAAGTCTATCGAGATGGTCTGGCTTGTCGCAGTGCCCGAAGGTGTTATTGTGAATTTGACTTGGCCACCACCTGGGTTGCTTGTCTGTGCTTGCAATAGAGAGGTAATGAGCATTGCTGAGGTAGTATCCAGAATAGAGAGGTAGTCTGTAGTGCTTGTAGGTGCCTGAAAGATGAGTATGATAAGTCTTTGCCCCACATGTCATGTCGTAAGTGGCCGGCTCTCACGTTCATAGTAGCTTGAGTAGGTGGCTTCAATTCGCTACTGAAAACAGCAGCATAGATCTCTTCGACAGGAAGTTCTTCGTCCGACCAAGGAATCGTGATCAGAGGTGAGTCCCAGCGCACAAACGGACTAGGCTCTTCGTATCGTGAAATCAGATTTTCAAGCCTGTCAACCAAACTTATCAGTTATCACACGGAGACCACAGCATCAGGATTTTGTTTTCTGTACTCACGTTTCGACCGAGTATTTATTCTTGTCGCGTTCCTCATTCCATTCTTTGCATTTGTCCATCGGTGCCGCAACTTGTATCTGAACATACAGTGATGAAACAGTCAGTCCACCATTTCCGACTTTCGAGTGGACAGAGGGAAGGCTGAGAGGAGGCTCACGGTACACGTTCTGCATTTGTATTCCCTTGCAGCGCAGTAAAGCTGGTATCGGAAGCCTTTGATATAATTCATGCCGTCGAAAATGACAATGCAGTCAGGTGAAAGGTTTCTCGTGACAGCTGAGAAAAGAGAGCCTCGAGCTGCTTTTTCAGCCGTAGCATCTGAAAGTCAAGTTCAGTATATCAAATTGTACCATGAATTTAGAGGCTCAGAGCTCACTGTCGTATGCGTCTCGCGTAAGGTTCAAATCTTCATCAGTGATAGTGATCACGGGCAGAGACTGTCTCGAACGCAGCATTTCAGCGATCTGAGCTGTTCTTCTCGTCTTGCCTGAACAAGGATATCCAGATATCGTAACTAGAGCCATTGTGAAGGTATGTGATTGAAAGAGTGTGTTATAGATACTATGTTGTGCTTTCTACGAGTTGGCGTCAAAAAGAGCGTGATCGAGCAGCTTAACGAGAAGATCATGCCGCCTTTTGACCGCGTCCAGCTGTTCCTGTTTTCCCTCAATCCGAAGAGCTGACTTACTTCAGCTTATAATCCACGACGGTCCTCTCTGACCATGGCCGCTATCATGTCTCGAAGCTCGCTGGTCCGACTGTCAATTCTGAAGACATCACCGGCTACGCTATACGCTGCTTCCGGATGCAGCATACGACGTCTCCAATCTACCTTTGCGTCAACAAGTTATGATAACATCCTTGTAGATGTCGTGGGTGCCAACAAGGATATCTCGCTTATCACCCTAAACCGTCCAAAAGCTGTATGTTGATCTCCGCTATCGTCAGGTCACGCGCCAAGCAACGACATGCTTTCGAGAACACTTTATTGACTGACTTCTTGCACATTGTGATGCATCGATCTAGCTCAATGCACTCAACTCACAGCTCTTTACAGAGCTAAATGACGCTATGGCTCGCTCTGATGAATCCGAAGAAATAGCAGCTATAGTACTTACAGGCTCGGAGAAAGCATTCGCTGCTGGTGCAGACATCAAAGAAATGAAAGACAAACAGTTCGCTGAAGTATATCAGAAGAAGTTCTTGGGTAATTGGACTAAAATGAATGATGTTAAAAAGCCCATCATTGGCGCCGTCAGTGGATTTGCTGTGAGTTTCGCTGGATTAGCTAGGCGCATTCTACGCAAGGCTCCGAGAAATGCAAGTCGTACTGATGTAGATTCTGGTCTTCCAACAGCTCGGTGGAGGATGCGAACTGGCTATGATGTATGTACCATCTAGGGCGTGTGACAATTTGAAACAACGACTAATCTGCAACTTGCATTGGTACAGGTGCGATATTTTGCTAGCATCGTCAACAGCCAAGTTCGGTCAACCCGAAATCAATGTAAGTCTTTGCTTGACAGGGAAGTTTGGGCCAGCCTAAGCATCTTACGATATCAATTTAGCTCGGAGTCATTCCAGGCTCAGGAGGTACACAACGTCTCACCCATGCTATCGGGAAATCACGAGCTATGGAGATAGTCTTGACAGGAAGGATGTTCTCAGCTAAAGAAGCTGAAGAATGGGGCTTGATCTCGAGGGTAGTGTCTGACAAGCATGAAGAAACACTTCAAGAAGCTATCAGCGTAGCCGAGAAGATCGCCAGCAAAGGAAAGATTAGTGTACAAGCTGCTAAAGAGGCTGTCAACCATGGTGAGATGTCGCATTATTGCTTGTTCCGGGTAGCTGGAGCTTTCGCGCTGACTAGAAAGTTGATGTTTACCTCAATCATAATGTTACAGCCTTCGAGTTGCCACTTCATAAAGGCTTGACGTACGAAAGACGCTTATTCCACATGCTTTTCGCGACAGTGAGTAGCTATAAGGTCGGAGTGAAGTATCCATTGGGGCCTCGGCTAAGTTCAAATGATTTCTCAGAACGACCAGAAGGAAGGCATGTCTGCTTTTGCCGAGAAGCGAAAGGCTAAATTTACGCACACTTGAAGATGTCATCGAAACTTGACAGAGTTACAGTAAAGCAGTTCAAAGCCCAACCGGTCCAGACTCGCCTCAGGATAGGATTGGTTGTGAGCACCAAGCATAGTAAATAAGAAATTAGTGCTCGAATGTACCATACCGACGGAAAGCATTCGTTTGCCAACATGGATGGCGCTTGCAAGCATGAGCAAAGCAGCTGCAGGCCTGCATGAAAGCTATCCTCAGACCACAGTGTCAGAGAGGGCTCAAGTGTCTTTAGCCCAGTCTTTGAGAAACAATATCATGTCCTATGAAGCTTGTTCGCTTGCTTAACCTACTGTTGCATATCTGCCTTAACATCGTCCGCTTGCGTTTTGCTGTCCTTCACCTTCTTCCAATCGACCGAGCATCAAGCAAGTAGGCAGCAAGAGCAGTTTGATAAGGACAGATCAGAACGTTGGCAATCCCTAGACGACACACATAACATCAGCATCAAAGCTAGCATGCCTGCTGCCAATCCCCAATATGGTGCGTGATAACCAGTTTGATATGGCTTGCCTGCTGCTTGCGTCTGAATGCTGGCGAAGTGGGCATGTGGTCAACTAGAGCACAGCGAAGCTGACACACGCAATCTACATTGCAGACTTCCTGATCAAGCTATTGCTTATCGGAGACTCTGGTTAGTCTCTTTCTCCTGCAGTTGCTACCTAGCCGTTGCACTATGAGGGCTGCTCCTCCGTCGCCTTCAAGCGGAGATTCAGCAATCCAGCGAGATCCAAGGGAGACTTTCGCTACGCGAGGCCTTCACCTACTTGCAGACTGTCCTGACATATTCTCCTCTCCTACCTCAACTACACAGGCGTCGGAAAGTCCTGCCTCCTCTTGCGTTTCTGCGACGATGCATGGACGCCATCCTTCATTACGTGCGTACAGTTGACACTGGCTAGCGCCGACAGCACGAGAGAAGTAGGGCGTAGACTGACGCTGTCTCTGCCTTATTCGATACATATGGAATACTCTGCTTCAATCAACATTCTACTATCCTCCTGCTCTGAATCTCTGATCATTCTATACGCTCAAACCTGGCATAATCATCACGACAACAGCACAATCGGTATCGACTTCAAGATTAGGACAATTGAGCTAGATGGCAAGCGTATCAAGCTACAGATCGTCAGTGTCACTATTACAAGATCTCAGAGCAGTGTGCACTCGGCTGGCGGTGCTGCACACTATGTGCACTTCCCTGCGGATGTTCACGCTCCTGCATTCCGACACGCCCCCAGATTTAAGGTTTGCTAGCTGACATTCATGAAACTTTTCTCTATGCTTGCACAATCTATATGTTTTGACAGTGGGATACGGCTGGTCAAGAGCGATTCAGGACTATCACAACGGCTTATTACCGTGGTGCTATGGGCATCCTGCTTGTCTTCGACCTCACCGACGAGCGAAGCTTCAACAGTGAGTCGAGCAAGGCAGCTTGTGCCAGTTAGGATGCGTGCTTCGGCGCAAGAATGAGGCTGACATTTCTACGTCCTATGCACTGCCGTTAGACATCCGCACTTGGTACGCAAACGTTGAGCAACATGCATCAGATGGAGTCAACAAGATCCTCGTTGGCAACAAGTGCGATTGGGACGATAAAAGAGTAGTTTCCGAATCACAAGCAAGGGAATTAGCAGAAGAACTCGGAATTGATTATCTTGAGACGTCAGCAAAGTCATCTATCAGAGTCGACGATGCATTCTTCACGCTCGCAAGACAAATCAAGGCGAGGTTAATCGACTCAGCTGCACCAGCTCCTGCCACTTCGGACTCTGTCAAGGTGACTAACGACTCGAAGAACACAGATACAGGTGGAAAGTGCTGCTAGACTATTCCAACTTGAAGATAACGACTCTCCCAAGCTCAGGAACTTTCGCTGGATCTGAAACAATTTAGCGCTGTGCCTTTTGTTTTCATGCAAAGGTCATAGAAAGCTCCTGCTCCTATCTTTCAAATCGACAATCTTATCGAGGACGGAACTTTGATACATGACTTCCTTTTCAGTATGTATTCATTCACTCCTAAGCGCTATCAGTTCGCCCATTCTTTTTGTGTACCCTAATATCGGTGATAGCCTTCATACTTGCCTATCAGATCTTGTATCTTTTTGAATTCTTTCTATGCAGTCATCAATCGCTGTTTACGAATACGCGCCGTCGTCGAGGCAAGCAATGGACCCTTTTGCCGCGGGCATCTGGGCATCTACAGAGTCGAACAAAGCAATAGGCAAAGATTGTGACTTGTTGCACGAGTAGAGACACTATGGGCGTTTGACGATCCCGTCTGATGCAAAATAATTTGTTATAGATTGCTAATGAGTGTGACGAGCATTCCGAGTGAGACAGGAACGCTCAGATCTTAATGTAGCCTCCAGCTTGACGCCCGGTCAGCCAACGGAACACATTAGCATTCAAGCAACCTGCTTTCCATGAGTCCTCCTTCTGGAAAAACGAGCGCTCAATGTTGAGTACCAGATTGTCGTGCTTGTATGCTGACACTGGCTGCTTTTCTGGGTCACCTCCTTCGACGAGAGTAGAAGCTGTTACCAGTATTCTACAGGCGGGTTTTGTCAGTTCCAGGCGATCTTTTGCGCAAGCGACGTCAGATATCTACGACTCACTTGACCATCTCGTCGTCAATGCCCTGCTCATCGGCCATGAATGGTGCAATCTTCAGCAATTCGTCGTTGCGAACATCTCGGTCCAGTCGTTCCAGCTTAATGATGTAAGGAACCTCGGCGTCACTGGGTATCCAGTTGGCCATCACGGGCGGTAGGACATAGACATGCTTGTTTGCAGGATCAGGCTGAACTTCGACTGGTAGCCAAGTCCCACATTTGAAAAGTCCAGCGCATGTACTGTAATTTACACGCCTAAAGATGATGGGTACTTGAAACCCTGTTTCAGCAGCCTCAACAAGCTAATGAGACGAAGGTCAGCTGTGTACAAGATTTTGAGAGGTTGAAATCGGCACATACAGCTTTGTCTACCTCACTTTGCCTTTGACGGCAGAGGTCTGCAAAGATAGACTCGGCGCCATTGTTGGCAAAAGACATACTTGACAGAATGTCTAAGGATTATTACGCTTGTACTTTAGTCGTGCTGTTGAACGAGAGTGGGCAGACCAGCTGTTGTAGTCTAGGAGGGTCTATAGGAAGTCTTGATAGTAATGAGAGGAAGGGGAGACACAATTAAATGGTCTGCTTTATACTCGCAGATGCTATTGGTCAGATAGTCTACCCACTGCCTACTTATCGCACCCAGCCACTGCAAAGGTACTGTCCCGAGCGGAACTCCCCCGGATAGCAGCTCGAAGGTAGACGTCCCATCTTTCTTTGCTATACGAGCCATACGTACGCTTCGACCGCGTCTGATATCTGGTATCAACATACTGGGGTCGATATGTGCAGTATGCCACGAGGCGGCTACTCTTCAAGTGGAACATGACTGTTTATTGCAACATGGATAATACCGATACTTGCTTCTTACGAATTGATAATTTACATGGTTTCTGCGATACTGCTTGCACAAGAGACCAGGCGGAAAGCTCTATTTCTCGTTGAGGCGTAATGTAAGCCAGTCGAGGCCTTCAGCTAGACCTTTGCCGGTCAAAGCTGAGCAGGCTACTATATGCCACGGCCGGTCGCGCAGACTCGTGAGATCGAGGCCTTCTGATATTTGAGCAGCATTCATGCATCTGACAACAAGTCGAGCTGTGTCAGCCAAGTCTGCAATCAGAATAAGTCTTAGTACTCACCCTCGAACGTCCTGCTTGTTCGCCATGACCAGCATGGCTGCGCCAGCTAACGCTTCATCGTGAGCCATCTTGTGTAATTCTTCTTTCGCTAACGACAGACGTTCTCTATCCGTACTATCCACGACCATGATGACCGCGCTGCATAATGAATTAACATGACGAAGATGTCAGTCTTCCAGAATTGCAGCCACAAAAGCTAGAAGACTGCTTACCGGGCTTTGGTATAGTATTGCGCCCAAGATTGCCGCAGAGCGGTCTGACCACCGACATCCCACAGCAAGATGTTAAGGTTCTGGTGTTGAAAGCTCTCGACGTTGGACCCGACCTGCGAAGTGATACATACATCATGGTCAGTGCCACCACTCCCCTGGTCTTCAGGCGAGGTAGGCACTACGAAGTTGCTCACTGTAGGTGCCGTCGATATGACCTCATTCATGGTCATCTTATAGAGAAGAGTTGTCTGTCGGAGTGTATGCCAGGATCAGTCCTGTAGTCCATCATAACGCTCTTGACGCCATTCACGGACCTTGCCAGCGTTATCGAGACCCAGAATGCAGACCTTCATTTCCTCCTTGCCGAAGACGCGCTGCCATAGCGCAGAGAAGGCAATGCCCATCTCTGGGACTCGTACAGCTTGCTAGCTGTCAGCCTGACGTTGTTGTGAACGCTGTGTCGTATCTTGAATGCTGTTCCAGTTGAGACGTGATCAAGGTGCAAGACGAGCAGCGAAGCTCGAGGTCAGCATCCTTGCACTTCCTTCTTTCACCAGCACACATCAGCGGCAAAGCACCAAGCGTCAACATCAAGAGTCCTACCCCTTTTGACAGCGTCTCTACGCCTGGCCTTTTGCTCTCGTCTGAATCATCAAAGCATAGCGGCGAACCATGGACGACAATCAACGTGCAATTTCTCGGCTGCACCGAGTGAACAGGACGGTGAAGGAAATGATCAGGGATAGAGTGAGCAATCCAGGGCAGCCTCATCAGAGAGACGTGGCTAACAGTGTATCACCCGTTCTGCCTAGAAATACGGAGTATCAGAGGAGGAGATTGAGATTTCGCTGGACCAATTTACAAGCGATCATGCACCTGGAGGTATTCTCGATAGAGCAACGCTGAACTTTCAAGCGCAAAACGAAGCTGGAGAGAAGATCTACGTGTACTATTCTGAAAACGAGAAGAAGGGTGTGGGTATTGCGCCCATCAGACGGTGCGTAGCTGTTCAATCAACCTAGTCCTGCTTGAACGGTACGTACTCATTGCGTTCCGTGAACAGGATCTTGACAGTGTTGGATGAACAAAAAATTGCGAGGGGCCTCTTTATCTACGATGGAAAGCTTACTCCAGCGGCATCAAAGGTGGGCACAGCATCAAGCCAAATCCAAGACGAAGATTGTTGCTAACTTGCCCTCCGTTCTGAAGGCAATGAGCAGTGTGAAAGCGGAAATGGGCATTGATGTCGAAGCCTTCCAAGAAGCAGAACTACTGGTCAACATTACGAAACACGAGCTGGTCCCTGAGCATGCTGTACTGATGCCGGAAGAGAAGAAGGCACTCCTTGCTAAATAGTACGCAAAGCCCCGTCTTCAGCTTGAATACTACGCAGACAAGGACCTGACTGTTGCTTCTTTTTGTCCCTCAGCCGTCTGAAGGACACACAACTACCGAGAATACAACTGGCAGATCCGGTGGCACGCTACTACGGTCTGAAAAGAGGACAAGTCGTCAAGATCACTCGTCCGTCCGAGGTAAGAAATGCCCCCTTTACATTGCACCATTCATTGCTGATCAAGCCTGTTTTGTCAAATGCTCTAAACAGACTGCCGGTCGCTATGTCTCATACCGTTTGGCTCTATAACACCCCACCTTACTAAGCGGATGTGCCATTGTACCCGTATTTTCGCGGACTTGCCATTTGATTGCAGTTCTGTTGTCACCAATAGATGTCCTATACTATTCAAAAGGGCCAGGTCCCAATTAGCTTGTGCGCAATCCATAGCTATTATGATAGCTTGACGCGTACAAACTCTGCAGCAATCTTTCCAGATGAGCACGTGTTTTTGCCATGTTCCGACAGAACGATGTCGCATTTGCCTCTTAGCTCTCACCAAGCCAGCTGGACATGCAATGCCAGAACTCCTGCACTCATGGTCACACGTTAAAGGACCAGCACACGTCGCTACTTATAACTCAGGAGGAAGCTACATCTTGAGCGGAGGCCAAGATCGTTCAATCAAGCTTGTGAATTCGACAACCGGTACTCTTGTGAACACTTATTCTGGCCACGGCTATGAGGTCTTGGGGATAGCTGTCAGTCATGACAACAGCAGGTTTGCAAGCTGTGGTGGAGACAGAGGGTGAGGACCTATACTAGCTAGCTTGCTGCTCGATTGGCATTGCGGAACTAACCCACTCTTACTGTGCATACAGCGTAATCTACTGGGACGTGCCGTCGTCAGCCATCATCAAGCGCTTCACAGGCCATAATGCTCGAATCAACAGCGTAGCGTTCAACAGCGAGTCCACGCTGCTTGCCTCTGGGTCTTTCGATGCTTCGATCAGATTGTGGGATCTACGAAGTCAGCAAGGAAAACCAATACAAGTGCTCCAGGATGCAAGAGATTCTGTCACATGCGTGGTGATTGGAGATCGAGAGATAGTCGCAAGCTCCGTTGACGGCCATGTCCGGACGTACGACTTGAGAGCTGGCGAGCTTCGAGCCGACTTCTTCGACCGTGAGCTGTCCGAAGTCACCGGAACTCCTTGGAAACCGCAGCAAGTACTGATCTACTTTATTCCACAACAGATGCTGTCACCTCCGTCTCTTTGACCAAAGACGCCCAAACTATGCTAGTAACGACTCTCAACTCCGAGCTGCATCTCATGGACAGAACGGACGGATCCGAGTTGCAGCGCTATTCAGGCCACAAGAACACGTCGTACAGAATTCATAGTACCTTTGGTCACGGTGAAGCTACTGTTCTAGCCGGCGATGAAGATGGCAAGCTTTGGCAATGGGACCTAGCAGACGGGAAGAATGTCAAGCTCGAGGAGAGGATACATGCTAAAAGTGTACTATGGGTGGAACAGCACCCAGACCCTACTGTCAAGCAGTGTGTTACCTCTGGCGCAGACGGCGAAGTGAATGTATGGAGTCTTGGGTAGACCGTCTTTATCGAAGAAGAATGCTTTATCCGATTCGGAGCCCGCCAGGCTGCTGGCCACAGCCGGGGCATGCAAGGCATATATAGACCGGGTTGCAAGATTAGACCATATAGCCACACGACAGGCAGTCCTCCTAGCAAGCCACCTTACAAAAGCCTCGGCGTGGGTCGATATCTCCCCTTGCTGGGGTACAGTCGAAGAAGGTATACATGGAATTACAATGTGCTACAAGAGAATGGTGTGAGGTAGACGTATCAACAACATCTTGCACTGCTATATCGGAAGACTGCTGCATACTGTAAAGCTGTGAAGAAGAGAGACGACAGAGAGAACGAGATGCGTATCCGGAATAGAAAGGCTTCATAGTGCTACATGAATGGTGGACCATTTGGCAATTAGATAGAAAGCATGACAGTCGCAAAGCAGGAATGTAGTCATTATAGAATCGTGGCTGCTGGATGAGATCGTCTGCTGGCACTGTCCACTTGCCATTCGAGAATAATCCTTTCGGTGCAAGCATACCTGTAGTGAGAAGGTGAATAGTCAAGACGTCAACAATGTATCGCAAGATGTGTCAGAGGACCCAGGTACATCTACTTACAGCTTCGAGCCCGTCTCATCCCAATCCAAGCCCGTGATGGCTGATCCGCCGGGCGTGTTTCCGGTCATATTGTTGATGGCCACTGTTGCAGGCGAGGCGTAGTCTTGCATGCTATTGAGAATGGTGGCCACTGTTGTTGGTTGACTACTGACCTGAGCGACGGGACTTCGCCTCGCGCCTCCAGACAGCCACGGACGACGCGTCGGGCTGGGTAAAGAGGCTAGTAGGCTGTCGTCACGCAATGAAGCGGACAGAGATGCCGCCGGCGGACAGTCTTGCATGTTTAGAAGAGTTTGATAGGCATCATCTGTCGGCATTGTGTCCCATGGGTTGTCCCGTAAGCCACGCAGAAAGGAATAAGAGGCTCCTCTGCTGCTGGCACCGCTTGTTCCTCCCGTGAGGCTACCTGGGAGATCATTTCGCACTTGAGAGGCTATTCTTGACGTTCCATCGCTCCGCAATTGCACCGGCGCTACATGAGCCATCAATCCAGTCCGTCCGACCTCTTCAAGCTCAACATCCGGTATGTATATTGCTTCGCTGTATTCGTACGTTCTTGCGTCTACCACATGAATGTAGTTCTTCTGTTCGGTAAATGCCAATAGTTCATTTGGCCCTTGTGAGTACTTCACTACGCGTGCTGCGCCTGCAGGTCCGCGTTGATAGCTGTGAAAGCGTTTCACTGGCTGCAGAAAACGTCTGTCGAAAACCGTCACACTACCGTCTTGAGAGGCTATCGCGAAACCGTCCCCTGAGCGCGACCAACTTGTCGAAAAAGATGCGTCATCGGCGGCTATCACAGGGAAGAATGCATCGACTTTCAGCTGTACCCTTTTCGAGCAACCAACCGACAGTTGCTGACCTTCTATCGTATCCGTCATCGTCACTCGACCTTGCGAGCTGACCGCAAACACGAAGACTTCATTCGTATCTCCGACAGCTATCATGCTACGACCGTCTGGACTAACGGAGGTGTGATTGACTGGCGTGTTCAGGCCGATGCGGTCGATGAAATCCAATTCAGGGTGTGCCAGTGGATCATCTCCTTCTCCCCATTCGTTTGTTACCTCCATGGTGCCCCATCTCTTTGGGAAGTGAAGGTCATAGCGATAAATTCCGCAATCCTGCGTTTGAAATAAATGACGTATCAGCATAAATTCTAGGCCAGGAGCACACAGTGTCATCTGGAAACAACTCACGTTGTTGCAGACATGCACCCTCGGTACCGAAAGCGGTTGCGAAGGGGAAGAGCATATATGTGCGCTGTTGTTTATGGATTTCCCGACCGAGGTGCTGATGTACCAATGGCTGTGATGGTCCGCAGAGCGGAGAAAAAGCTCTGCATGCTGCCCTCCGCAAGCTAAGATTCCGCAGCCTTGAACGAGGACATTCGGAATGAAACTGAGCGCCTGCATTGGTTCCTACATTGGATGGGAAGCACCTGTGGGTAAGCAAGAACCCTCCCAAAGTGAGGTAGGAGGTACCGGCTACTATCACCACCGGCAGGTCAATTTCGAATACTCGGTATGCAAAGCCTGCTGCATAGGTCATCTGGCCGCCTTCCGCATACAATTTGGTCCGGAAGTGGTCATTCTAACCCATGTGGCAAACAATCTGCAGACTGTCCTGCAGAAGGTCGCCCCAGATGACCATTCACCTATTGTGCTCCTGCACTGTAGTGCGATTTCATTCTGCCGGTGGTGCTGCATGATTGCCAGATTACACGCACCCGTCGCTTTGGCAGCGTGTACCGCGCTAAGTGCTGGTATGAGGCGCCAATGACCTGACCACCAGCACAGACAAGAAGGTCTCGTAATTGAGGATGAATGCATCTGTATTGCCAATCATGATGAAAGCAATGTCAGCAGACGATGCAAGAGGATGAGCCACTCCGAGCTGTCGTTTGTGATCAGACAGCAGCCGGTTCTGGCGGACAGGTTCAGGTAAACGACTTGCGTTGTTCTAGCGAGCATGCCGACACAGCGTTTCTTGAGGAGTCTCCGACTTGTCTTGTGCAGTGCATCGTCTACGCCTGAGACTGCTGCTGAAGTTGATGCCCGTGGAGGCTCAATGTCCATGGTCATGTTGGCTTGACGCTTTCGATCAGGTCAGAGGCAAGCCATGATCTGACAAGCTCGGACAGGCAAGTCGTGGGCGTATCAGTGAATTACTTCTCAGAATAGCTTCCGTGACACTATCAGCTAAGTCTTCTCAGAAGCTACAGCTCTGTGACCGGCTCTCTCGCCATTCACATAAGGCTTCAATGCTCTGAGTACCAAAGCGTCAGCCGGATATGTGTGGCGGAACTGGTTGTACAACTGCTCCATCGGACTTATTCCAATATTGCTGCCCTATGCCCACGTATGAATTGATTTGATTGTACAACGTCTATAGCTACATGGAGACTGGGAAGAGACCATCAGGACCAAAAGCTCGTATAGAGCTGCCACCGCCGATCACCCCGCCTTGTCTTTCGAGTGCATAGTTTTACGCAGACCAGAAGCATCTTTTAGCGCATACTGTATCACCTCAATTTGTCGTGTTTTCCGGCTTCATGCTCCTCGTAGGCTTCTTTGCTCTGACCTATCGCAACAACTTCGTCCTCCGCCCTGTTGTCATTATATTGTATGTCAGTATGGGACCCGGCGATTAAGGCAGGATAGTCTGGATGTAGCCACAACTCACTGTAGTCCATCCATAGTCGCAGCTGTGAAATTACTCAATGGCATCCAAAATTTGCTTAGTCGCTCGTTTGTCCCTTGCTTGTCATGCAGCTGAGACTCCACAAGCGGAGGAACAATTTCGATTACTTTTACACCATGTGGTTGCAGCTTGAAACGCATCGACATGGCTAGGGAGTGCAAAGCTGCTTTACTTGCACAGTAGCTATGTGAGCGATAGTAGATGGATGTAATGTGTCCAAGGGATTCAGAGATGCCGAAAGCGAGAGGAGTGGACGGGCGACAGTAAGCCCACGTGATTCAATTATTATACAAGATGATCCGACAAACTCACTTAGGCACAAAGCTGCTTGGTATCACTGCTAATCCAGAAGTCACGAACACAAGTCTCGGTGTGACTTGTCCAGCTTTGGCTAGTCGTAGCAGATGTGGCAGGAAGGCTGTCGCAAGAATCAGCGGCGAATTGTAGTTGACGTAGAGCTCCTCTTGCAGCTACAACAAATTGACTGTCAGCCCCAACTGCATATCATTGAAGACCAGTGCGACATACTGCGTCCAAATCTACCGTATCAGGCTTGGAGAAGTCCGCTGGTATCTGAATACCGGCATTCAGAACGATCGTGTCGATGTCCTGATGCTCATTCAGCAGCCGGCGGACCCAGCTTTGCAAGACTTCCCTCGACGACAACTGATCCAGCCTGCTCCCAAATATACGCTCGCTAGAGGCTGCGAGCTCGTCAAGCTTGTCTTGTTGTCTACCGGTGACGATGATCTTAGGCTGCGATGGAAGATCGTGCATTGCGAGTGCAAGAGATCTGCCAATGCCTTGTGTAGTAGCGCCAGTCACAAGAACACCCTTTGGTGCGAACACCATCTTAGTCGACCTGAGCGCTTTGCTGTCGTGTGTTGTAAGTGTGAGAGGTGGATTTGTGAAGTGCACAAGCCGACGAGCGGAGAGGGAATCAACCTTAGTGGCGTCTGTTCTGACCTCCGTGCGGAACCCGGCTACAGCAAGTGAGGCCCAGACAGCAGGTGTAGCATCTGTGCCCCTAATTAGATCAGTATTTCTGTCGTGCTGGAACAGCTTCCGTCCGCTCTTGCACGAAATATGAAAGGCTCACTCAAATACCGTGATCGAGGAAATCATGTAGGCGCCTGTTGCCTTTGCTCTACTGTCGGAGCTGCTAATGGCAGCAGAGCAGCAGCGCCCTCCGGTAGCGCCATACGTGGTATATCATGCCTTTCGACCACAAGTCGCTATATACTCGTCACCCGACGTGGACGAGTTGGCCGCTGGCAATGGACTCCGCAACCTGGCACAGCTACTCAAGCCTTGGGAAGCCAGCGTCGAACGAGGTAGGCTCGAAGTATATTAGGTCAGAAGTGAAGGGCCAGCGCTAATGTCATGCATGGCTGGCATTTCGGGGACAGTCACGCTTCGCACCTCAACTTTTGTGTCGCACGTGGTGCCGGTCTTTCCACTGTTGATTGACGACTGCCGCGATGTGGTACACACCGAGCTGGATGCTCTCTTCCTCGATGGCCTATCTGAATCGATAACGAAGCGCGTACCGGAGTGGCTGAAGAGCATGGATCCAATCGATGTCCGTGACGATAGCGATGAAGATCTTTGGAAAGAAGGTATGCTGCACCTTTGGCTGCTTGCCGTGTTCACGCACTTAGGGTTATGTTGTACAGGGACCATCAACGAGCTTACACCGTGGTATGGCTTCTATCGCGAATCTCTGGTGAATCTACGTCCCAGAACGGAATACGAAACTTTCGGTCACCCTGTAGCATGCAAGTCACAGCCCAAATTCGCATGATTGCTCGCATCTAACATTGCAAATTACAGGCATTATCGCGGTTTCGACATCCAATCCTGAGCCCCTTAACGCTTTCGCCGAATTGTACGATGCAACTTCCCCGGAAAGACTGTTTGCAGACAAACCTTGGGTGGATCCCAACGTTCTGCGTTACTACGTGCTCGTACACGATGCCACCACTGGTCCCGCTGAAGAGTAAGCCACTGATATGTGTACTCGGACCATCCGCCTGACCACACATTCGTTGTTTAGCTTTGCGCCCTTGCTGGAAGACATACGTCGCGCGTATGGTTTGCACACAAACATGTTGGTACTCAACTCGGAAGTTGCGCCTAAGCCGGATTCCGCCTACATGGATGCTTCTCAGAGGCCATTACCCAAGCCCGCCGACTTCTCCAAATATTGGACAGAGATGTCTACTTCACCTACCCTGCCTCGGTTCGAATCCGGACCAACGACTCCCGACGCCTCCATCAGTCAACTGCAATACAAGGCCGACGATGTGACTATCGAAGCCGGAGCCAAGCTAGGCGAGGAAGACGTGAGACGCATTAAGCTGTTTCTGCGAGAGTTCGTAGTACAGAATCTGGCCCCGTGGCTTGAGCGCACTACCACGCAACTCAACGAGCAGCTTGCCGCCAACAGAAAAGGTATCGCCGGTCGACTTTTCAGCGCTGGCAGGCGCTATTTTGGGTCGAGACCGGCGTCTCCCGCAGTTGGATCCAGTAATGCCAGCGCATTTGATTCTGTCAAAGGCTTGTAAGCGTGTTCCTAGCTTGTTGCCTACAGCATTATATTGATCGAACCTTCTGTGTCAGCTATCGTCACACATCACAGGAAGCCCAGACCAGACGGTTAGCAGACTTTGCGCTCATGATAGCCGACTATCGACTGGCCGCAACCAATTACGAGATAGCAAGGAAAGATTTCCTGAATGACAAGGCATGGAGATACTATGCATCGGCTACTGTAAGTCACGTGCCGCATCGCATTGTTTGTAGACACCTGGCTCAGCTCGCATCCCTTGTAGCGCATGACTGGCCTGCTTAACCTCCTGCTCAGGAAGGTACCTGCCACATTTGCAGGTAATACGGAAGGCGATCAATACCTGGAGCAAGCAGCAGCAGTTCCAGCTTCTGGAACCGCACAGCTCGATGCGTTGCGAGCCATCGCTCTATACTACGAATTGTACCAAGAACAAGACGACTGGCGTGCAGCGGCCTTAGCTCTAGCAAGATTCGCGAGCGATGTAAGTACTGTTGCTCGGCGCGCCTGCAGGCCCACCACTAACAGATACCTTGCACAAGATCGACGAACTGCCCAGCGCGTTGATGCTTGAGCAAGCAGGCATGGCGCTACTGCGGCTTCCGCAGCCGGCTCGGCGGCGTTTCTCGTTGTTGATGACCATCGCCGCCCATCGATATCAGAAGACCGGTCCGGTGGGTCGAATGCTCTCGGCCGTTCGCTTATTGCTCTCTGACCAAGACTTTGCTTCCATCAGAAAATCCTGGCAGACCGGTGTGGTCGTCAAGCGCTCTCTCTGTTCTCGTCCTTAGACCGTAAACATTGGGTGGCATTTCGTAACCACCTTGAGCGCATGCTTGGACGGCTGGCCTTCAACGATGGAAATGCAGAGGTTGCACTGATGCATTTCCTGCGAGTTCTGGTCGACGTCACCTCAGAAGAAGACTCGACAATCGGCGAAAGTCAGGACTTCCTGGACGACTTACAACTTGCTTGGGCCAGTCTAGGGAATGATGCGGACAAGGTCGCGCAAGCAGCTGGCTTGACACTTCCAGCGCCGTTGTTTGATACGAGGCGCACTTCAATACATTCAGAAACTCTCAATCCAGCCGTTATCCGGTCCGATACAGACGCCTGGATGGATCTCGACCAGCAATTTGTAGACCGTGGCTTCCCATACAGACCCGAGGCTTCCGATGCTTTGCATACAAAACCCTCCACATTATTGGAGGACGTGACACTCAACATATTCACGACAGGAGGTGAGATAGTTGCCATAAGGAGACGTTCCTCTATTAACTCTCGCTCTACAGAAACATTGACGGTAGATCTCTGGGCGGACAATCCACTAGACGTCCCCGTTGTGCTGAGCGACATAAGCTTAAGTTTCCAACCGGAGATTGCAGAAACGCAAGTCGCGTCGGGACTTACACTGTGTGGCACGACTGAGCAGCGACTCGAGCCGAGATCTGCAACCAAGGTAACTGACTTGCCGTCCCCTTTGGCTGCACCGAGCACTGACGCCCCGGAATTCTTAGGTCAGTATCCGTTACAAAGCCGCTTTGCAGGGATCGTTCACCCTCGAAAGGGTAGAATATAGATACAACCGTATGTTGCATTGCAAGCAAGATCTTACACGCAAAGGCGCACGACTACATGCCACGAAGGCTCATATGCTGGAGCCAAGCTACTCCGAAGACACCTCTCTCAAAATAATCGTCAAACCACCGCAGCCCCGTTTGTCTGTCCAGAGTCAGATAGCACTGCCAACCTTGCTAGAAGGAGAAACCTACAAGACCATCTGCATCTTGAAGAATACGGGTACGCGAGCTCTCCGAGACTTGCGTGTACTATGTGACGACTCTTTGATGTCATTTGCAGCGAACGGTGGTGAGTTTCAGCTGCGGCTCCTCTTGTCTACGTCTACCACTCCTGACACTAGAGACGCAGCCTTGCCTCCGCTGTTGCCAGGCCTGTACCACTTGACAGACAACACGCTTGAGCCTCACAAGCCTTCCTGTATCCATCTGCCAGAGTCAGGTCTGCAGCCCGGGGAGAGTATTGACTGGCACTTGCACCTGCGAGGCGCTTCAGTTGGTCATCACAAACTACGTTGGCTTTTCACCTTCTATGAGACGGTAAGCAAGCCACATGTCAGTCGCACGTGTGTCGCACTGACATCTTCCAGCAGAACGAAACTTCCTCTTCCAAGGTATTTACAGCGTGTCATGCCCAGGAAATCGATGTCGTGCCTTCAATCAGCATAGCCCCCACCATGCTTGTGGCAGACAATCTCAGCCTTTCGGCAAAGATTTGCAATACATACGTCCCTGAAAAGGTTGAAGTCACGGGCCTAGGTGTGATCTCGCCTGTCTGGCAGGTCCCGACATCACCACCTTCCACGAAGCAATTGTGAGAACAGGCCCTCACGTCCTCGCTCTGCTCTTTTCTGACCCACAGTCCTATAGACTGGAGCCTGCGCAAGATGTCACGATCCATGTTCCTATCCAAAGGATCGCAGGGCAAGAGGAAACGCAGAGTGTTACGAAGTCAACCCTAATACAGCTTGAAGCACTCATTCAGGGCCATGATATGGCCGAGAAGCTCAGATCTAGTGTCGATGTTACGGTTTCCTCATACGAAAGCGTGGGTAGTCTTTCATTTTTTTGCTGCTGCTGCAATTACTATCATCAATTTACTAATCACCTCCAATTCTCTGATCAGTCGGAAGATTTCTGCACTCTTGATCAGGTCTGTAAAACCAGAACCGCAATGCGCAAAGTAAATTTGCGGCAACAATTTCCTACTCTAGACGATCTCACCTTGGTAAAGGTGTTTCCACTGTTCAACGCGGGCACACTCGACCTGGTGGTCTCCTGGCGTATGCCGCTATCTGGCCGACAAGGCTGGCATTATCTACCCGACCTCGAGTGCAACACTGGGGTAGAAGCTATTCAAGAGCTAGCACAAAGAGCCTCCGGCATTCTGGGCGGTGGAAGGTCAGAGGAGAGTGCCCAAGATAGATCTGATCTCATCGAGCAAATACAACAGAGC
The DNA here is from genome assembly GCA_019775285.1 of Cystobasidium slooffiae. Lineage (NCBI taxonomy): Eukaryota > Fungi > Basidiomycota > Cystobasidiomycetes > Cystobasidiales > Cystobasidiaceae > Cystobasidium > Cystobasidium slooffiae. The sequence continues at coordinate 123,093 of JACWFZ010000009.1, forward strand.
GATCTCGTCAAATCCACCTGTCCTCTAGCCATCACGCAAAAGATAGATGCGGCCGGCTTATCCGACAGGTAAGCATGGCCCGCTGTTCATTCAGCGTCACTGACCCTTTTCTTCTATCAGAGTGTCGTCCTGCACCTTTGTGCTTGTCAACTGCGGTCTTGAGACAGTCACTTGCTATCTTGAGCTACTGTCCGGTGCAATGAATCGTGAAGTATCGCGGTGGTGAGTATCTCGGATTGGTCGCCCAACTGCTTTTCCGACATTTGCTGATTGGCACGACAGCCCTCCGGTCCGCTGGAAAGGTCGCCTACACCATCGCTGGACCATCGAGTCAGGGAAAGAAGCCAATTTTATCGCCCATTATCTCAAGCCAACACTGCCCGCTGATCAAGGGTCATGGCAAGCGACCATTATTGGCGGCCAGGAGACTTGGCGAATCATTGGAAATGAAAGTCTCGTAGCAGGGTAAAAGCAGGGTAAACGGCTGATATGCTACAAAACAAATTGCTTATTTGGGTATTAAACGACAAGGTATACTGGTTCGTCATTTTGCTTATCTTGACCCAGACTGATTTGCAGCCTCTGGAATAGCTCCGCAGTGGATCTGTGTTCTCGCACAGCTTTTACACGCGAGTACAAAACCGGACAGTCGGTGGACTCGCATGCATCTGTGGCATCAACAGGAAGCCGTGAACAAGTCGCACAGACGACCCTTACATCGTGCACACGTTCCTCGAGCTGCTTGCTTCGCTGAATCAAAGACAGATTGGTTACAAGGCCGTCGTCTGAGCATTCGGAGCATAGTAGAGCGTCTGAAGGAAGATCACATGGGCCGCTCAACATGCGCGCTCGGCACGCCCGCTTCTCCGATAAATGGAAACTTACTAGTGGGCTTCCTGCTGCCACAGATAGGACAGGCCAGAGATCCGAAGTGCTGGTCGACACGTATCCTGCCAAGCTTGTCGTGCTTGCCCGACTTTCCTATCGTTTTCCGACGAGGGGCAGAATTCCACCATTCTTGGGTGTCCACGCCAACGAGATTGAACAGACGATTGAGGGTTTTCACTATTCTCCCGATGTAGTGCAAGTCGTCTAGAGCGTTTTCTCTGACAAGAGCATGTTATACTATCAGCATCGTCAAAGACAGGGTGAGGCTGAAAGTACATACCCATCGCCGAGAAATTCCTCTGGTGTTAGTGCTCTCGCAGCCTGCTTTGCTTTTGGTCCATCGAGACCTCGCGAGATTATGTATGGCACTCGCTCGCCGTACAGGGCTTCAGTGCGCGGGTCTACCAACATTCGCCTCGCCGTCACAACTGCTCCGGGAGGCGGCGTGACTTTGTCGCTGTAACTTCCCATTTTGACTTCCTTGGCGTAAATGAAGTCTTGCGGTGAACTTCGATTCTGCATGATGCGAACGTATTGTTGCTGGACGTAGAGCTTGACTGCAGACAGATCGGCAGTCCGGAACATGATTCTGGAAAGTGTTAGCACAGGAGATCAGTACCGATGCTGGGCCAGATATCTCACTTGATGGAGGTCTCCAGTATCTTCTGCATTGCGGGGAATCCGTCTCTACGAACTGTCTCAATTCCCTTGGCGTCAAACTCTGGTTCCTTGTCCTTTGAGCTTTCGAATTTGAAGCCGACGTAGCGTTTCTTAGCCAGGAGAAAGCATGGAAGGTACACCTGAGTGACTGACATAAGTCAGATTCCTCAGCTAAACTGTGTTTGAGGCCACGAACCTTTTCGAATTTCAGCTTGATTGGTTTTGGATTCATACGAGTGATTGTGTCTGCTATCTCGTTCCCGATCGTGAAGGCCTCGTCTTTTGTTTTGCCTGGAAGATGGACAAACAGGGAGTCGGTATCTCCATACCGCACAATGGCTCCCCAATCGGGTCGACTCTGTATAGTGTTCTTCGCCTGTCCGTATGTGTTGACTGTCAGTGGCGCACGTGCCTACAAGGCCGAAAGCTGGGCTCACACGCTCGAGTGTCTCCCTTCCAGTCTGCACGATGGCGTCGGCGATTTCGACGCACGGCATGCGACCAGAGAAAGTCGCAGATGTATAGCCATAAGTGACATTTGCGATAAACTTCAGACCCAACTGGCGTGCATTGAGTAGCTTCAAAAGGGCTCGATCGGTTTCATCTACTAGTTTCATGCTTTTCTTCACCATAACGCGAGTATCGAGGATCTCTGTTAACATTTTCGACAGCATACTACGGCGAACTTGCGGTTTGAGAAACATGAGGCCGTTTGGCGATACTGTGTAACACAGACTTGTGTCAATAGGGGCTGATAGCAGGATGCTTCTGAAGCATACGTGTAACCCAGTCCTTCAGAAGACTTAGACAGCCAGAGGGGACAGCCAGCGATGATGTGCCCAGCCTATTGGTACCCATAAATTCTTTGAGACGCCCGAGACATGTTGAATAGCAAAGATTGTATGCAATCATGACGGAAGGATATAGAGATTGGAAGTCAAACACGAGAACGGGACTGCTGTAGAACCCGCTTTGTGGCTCTAAGATGAGAGGTATGCACTCGGCAGCGTTCTGTTTACCAACCTGAAAGTGAAGGTGGGTCAACTTCGTACCTACTGTCACAGCAGTCCAGAACTTACATCTTCACGGGATGGCGATGGCAGCATGAAGTTCTCTGGTTTCGTGATTTTGAACATTACACTCTCGACCTTGAACTGCGAACCTCGAGTAAGGACGGAATAAAAGTCCACACCAAAGACTCTTGCGAACTCTCTGCATACAGAGACGAGCATCAGTCTTTCCTCAACGACAGATCATTGAAAAACATACGCATTGCGGGAGACAATCTCGGCTTCCTCCAGCAATTCGACCACAAGTTGGGCTCGAAGTGTGTGGTACTGTAGAACCCGAGCAACAAGGGCCGGATCTCCTGATTGATACCATGATGTCAAAGTCTCGGGCGAGAAACGCGGGACTCTGTCCAGGTGCAGCAAGTCAGAAACAAATCCGGCCATCGGAAGTCAGGAGCGACACTCACCTCTGTCGCAATATGTGAAAGACGACATTCTCAAGAGAGTAAATGCACAAGTTCACGTCCGACTTCAATAGCCGCCAAACAGGCAGGATGTGCCGGCCAGTAACCTTCAGTGTTGCACCCTTGCTGTATCCCCATCGATCCTCTGCTTTGCTTCCTCTTTTGCCTGTCGATTGCGACTTCACCCTACTGAGCTCCATAATTATGTCGAACTCAGGCACTACGAACGGAGACACTCAGTCTCCTTGATGGGCCTGCTTTCGTAAAAGCTTACCTATCTCGTCAACGCGCTCCACGAAATATCCCCAGCTATCTTTCAAGACGTCATATCCTGTAAAGATCTCAGGGTCCCACTCGTGTACCTTATCCACCAGAGCCTTGATCAAATCGATTTCATCTTCCACGATGTCAATAGGGTACCTGGACAGCCCCATTCTGCGAAGGTCTATTGCCCGATCAGCAGTATCTGTTGCCTGGACAGCTATGAAGCCGGAGTGCTGGCCTTCCTTTCTTCCATTGTCTGCTATATTGTCACTCTCGTTCTGAAAGCAGTAGAAAATAGCCTGCATGGCATCCTGACTGGGATCAGGAAGTAGTCCGCCCCGGGTGTTCACTGCGATCAAACCAACGCACATCAGTCTAAGCACCCGCGACGGCAGGTGGGAGACGTCATGTACCATGCAGTTCAATAGCCAGAGCAGACATGTGTTCTTTCTCCTTCACAACAGCGTTGGAGGGCTTAACTTGGGCATATTTTACACCGAAGGCATTGGCCTGTGTCGGACCCTGGATTTGGGACCTCTCTTGCCACTGTGTGTCTAGAACTCGCTTCTTGCTTTTCGCGTAATCTGGCTTCAGAACAGCTATAGAGATAGCGTGTCAGAGAAGACAAGCGCACGTGCATGATATAGTATTACTTACGAGGCTTCGCAAGCAGACCGTTGCCTTCGGAGAGCTCTTGAAAGGCAGTAAGGATGGTCTTCATTGGAGGGGGTGTCCGCTTGTAATCCCAGTGATAAATGCCCAACGTTGGTGATGCTGTGACCCGATTCGACCTTGTATAACGGTAGGTTGCGGAAGCACTGTCAAAATTCTGCAGATGCTTGTTCGAGTCACCCTGATGAGTGTATCTTCGGCCCGCGTACTCGAAAACGTGTTGTGGTACATCGGAGTCATTGGACCAATATGGATCCCTGTACAGCTTATGAGGAAGTTGCTGCTCATCCAAATTGCGCAGCAATTCGAAGAGTGTCGGTGGCGAGCGGGCCAATTTGATGAACGATGTTCGCGCGGTGCTAGATAGATCCGCCATTTCGCGATTGTCTAAAAACGCTGGCGAGGGATGACTTTTGCGGATGGAAGACGTCGGACCCAAAGGGGCTTCCGCAGAGCCTGAACTGGGAGCATGCTGAGCCGACTTGGACACATTGAATGGATCAAAATAAGGCTCAGAAAGCCTCGGAGCTTCTGCAGTCTCGGAATTGTCAAGTAAAGGACCGTCCCCATACAAACTTGAAGCTGGACTTGTTGAACGCATCTCGACTTCCGACTGAAATCGTACACCCCGACGACCTTTCACAGGCAAAATAGCTTCATCCGACTCCACAGTATTCTCTTGCCGACATTCAGGTGAGCTTCGCTTCGCTGACTGCATAGCTGTAGCCGATACGCCTGCTGGCGGGTCTTGCGTGGGAATGATCTGCGTTGGGGTGTATGGTATGTCATCGAAACTTGCTGTTGTAGCATCAGTATCTCGCATGTCCTCTGATTGATTGGCTGTGACAGATACGCTTGGTGTGTCAAGTGGTTGTGCTGGTAGAGCTTGGAAGATCATCGGTGCGACGCTCATGTCAATACGTTCTTGCGAGTTGCCGTCCGCCGAGCTGAGAAGAACGTGTAAGGGCATACTGGTCGTTTCCATCTCATCATCGGAAGAGGTGCTGTAATGGTCATTTGGCGACGACATAACCGTTCTTGCCCTTTTGGCATTGGGAGCGATGGCAGCGCCAGCATGATCACTGACTCGATTGCCCAAGAGTGGTTCCAGTACGAGATCTTTCTTGATAAGATCTTTTGTCGTTTTCGGCTTCCGCTGCACGTCCAACATGCGCTGTAATGTCGTCCGCCCATGATCGCCAATTGCCCTGAAGCCGATAAGTTCATCCTCTCTCTTCCTTTTCAGCTTTGCCTCTCCCACGAATGTTGGGTTCACGATTGCATTGCGTAGCTTCGATTTAGCAGGTGAGAAGTAGTTGGCCTTGCTGGGTGACGTACTTGACTTCTTGACAGGGGACGGCGTAGATGATAGCTTTCCACCAAATGGTTTGGTTCGAGGCAGGACGGCAGGTTCACTGGAGATATGATCTTTGTGGTTGACGAAACTTCTGAATGGAGAAGACGTAGCGAAGTCACTTGTATCAAGATCCAACTGACTGCAAACGGAAGTTGGAAATGAGCGAGATCCGAAAAGAACTGTAGATGCGTGACAGGCAAACCTCAAATCACCCAAACCGGCTCGGTGCAGATCAGATCTCTCTTGACCTTTGATAGGAGTTGTACTGTGCTCGCCAAAGCCATTCGAAAGTTTGTTGTCTGCTGACTCCGAAGTCGGCGTCGGGGGCGAATTATCCAGCATAGCCTCGTCTTCATCCGTGTAGTCAATAAGCTGCTCCTGCTTTACATTTGCCTTGTCATCGAGGTCGTCGCTATCATACTGGAGCGGTACAAGCTGATCAAGGAGCATAACGTCCGGGTCTAACTCTTCATCCATGACTTTTGGCTCCCCATTTTTGGCTTCTGTGGACGAGCTTTCAAGAGAGTCCTGTCGCTCGAGACTGGTGTCCGATTCCTCTGTTGAGGCGGAGTCCCGAGAGTCTGATCTCCTTAGATCGCCTGCAGCTGACGACTCACGTGATGCAGGAGAGCTCTGGGCAGCTCGAGGAGCGCCAAGCCCGTCGCTAACATCAGACCTGTCTTCAATAAGGTGCTCTTTGGCTCTTTGAGTCCGCTCTGCCTCTCGCATTGCCTCAGACCTTTTCATTCCTTTCGTCGCAACGTTTTTTCTGGCTTGCTCTTCGACCTGCCTGATTTCGTCTTGGTTCTGTCCTTCTTCCTCATCACTTGGCAGGACAACGTCTTGATCTATTCCAGACGCGTCAAAGGCTTCAGTCTTGTCTTCGTCTTCTCCTGCCTCGTCCTCTGCCTCCAACTGTGCTAGACGTGCTCTCCCGGCTTGTGTAGCTAACATAGCAAGATATTGAGGGTTGATATCGTCTAATCCAGCGGACATTGACCGGCTTGCATGAGCTGGTACGCTTACGCCGATGCCGCGGACTGCCCACGCGCCAAACGGGTTGCAATCCTCTTCGTCCTTGATCATGGTCTCTTCGAAAAGAGCCTCTACACTCTTGAATGTAGTTCTGATCCTCTCCATCCAACCGCCCTTCTTCTCACCCTTAACGAAAGTCTCAAACTCGGGAATTGGATCAGCAGGATGACGAGCTGCATAATCCAATTTATCTTTCTCGACGAGTTGATGGAAGCGTTCGACGTTCTGGTTGTGTGCCATCCAGGGTGGCTGAGTGCCAATGCCGTACATCCTGTCATCCTGACCGCTGCGGACTCCTGCCGACAATCCTCCCAAAAGCTCTTCTGCACTGTTCTCAGACACTTCGAAGGGTCCTTGTAGGCCCTTCATCTGCCTCCGCCTCTTTTCGTCTTCCCATAGCTCGCGTACTGAATGAACAAATTTGAAGTCATCTGGAATGGGATGCTTGAGAAATTCGGTGAAGTCTGCGTGCATATTGCGCTCTTTGACGAGGTGCCTATTCAAGATCCACGAAACATGAATGTCGAATTCTAACTCTGAATGGGCAACTCGAGAGGGTGACTCCGATGGGTTTGCATAGAGCATCGATTCCGGAATGGAAGACCGAGTGTAACGTTTGGCTTTGCGAATCCGCTTGTGAGCTGACTCATTCGATTGCCCGTATTGCCCGCCCCGGGGAAAGAGATCAATTTCTTCGCTTTCATTCGACCGATGGGAACCTGTCTGTTCCGGGTCCTCGGGTACAGGCTCCCTAAACTTAGCTTTTGAGACATCTACCCATCCACACCCAAATAGGTTGAAGTCAAGCATGAATTGCAGATGGAACGGTATATGCGCTTCGTACACTATGAATTTCTTCTTCATGATCTCTCCAGAGCGCAAGAGGGTGACGAGCCTTGTCGTAAATTTTGGATCCAGCGTATAGATCTTGAGAAAGTAGCGGTAACCGACATGAAAGCCGTAAAAAGGTACGCCTTTCACGGGTACAACGAATGCAACGAAGAGCGACTTGGCAGGATCCTTTCGACCTAGCGAAGCTGCCATGCACACATTGATGGCTCTTGCTAAGCGGTTGATGTACGTGTGCACCTCATCCGGAGCCACTTTGCCTTCGTATTCTACATACACGTAAGGCAGAGCGCCATGCACGTGTATACAGCATCTTTGTCCGGCTTCTGTAGCACCGAAGATACGCAACTCGGGTATACGGTCTACTGTGATATTGCTGCCGGCAGGTGCGAAAGGTATCCGTCTTGCAGGGATGAATGGCAGAGACTTGTCCTTAGCTGTCGGAGGCGGAGGCAGCGAGAACGGGTTAGACTGAACAGTATCGAGGTACGTCAATCTGAACCGCAGGAAAGGCTCCTCCGGCTCTTCCTCCTTATATTGCTTTGCATCGGGTCCATCGTTCTTGCTTGCTCCATTGCCAGTCTCGGCCGAGCTGGTCTCCCCTGCTGCTCGCGCATCCATCTCTTCTGCCATGCTAGCCATTCGGCATGAACGTGCTGCACGATGAGGGGAGTGTCAGATGTAGCATAAGGTACGGTAGTAGACACGAAGCTTTCGATGTATATCTTGCTGGCAGAAGGCTAGCCTGCGACAGGTGCTGGATCTGCACATCATGCAGAGGATGATCGGCAACATGGGGAGCCGCCAACAAGGATATGCTAGGCAATCAGCGAGTAGCTGGCTTCCTTCGAGAAAGACACGCACACATTCACCCCTTTGAGTCAGGTGCATACCGTCTGGATGCCGTGCTACCTTTAAGCCGCTGCCTTTTCGCCGCCACTTCCGCTTCCAGCACAGTCGCGAGTTTCAAACCAGCTATGCAAGCTGACTCCGACCCACTCATATTGTGGAATAGTGCAAGACTCCAAGGCAGACCGTTACGCTGTGTTGGTGCAAGTCTACGCCTTCAAGAACGCACCTGCTGTTTCAGTAGCTGCATACTCCGCAGCACTCCACCATTAAGCGCCTTGACAGCCCGTTCAAAGGAAAGAGTGTCCCATATTCAAAGGCTAGACGAGATAACTGGGTAGTACGTAAAGATGGGCAAGAATTCGATGTTGAAGGGCTTGGATGCCTTTGGGAAGGTAGGTCTACAGACTAGAGAGCCCCATCAAGTGTAGAAAGCAAGCTCATTCTTTCCACGTATCACGCGTTCCTCGGCATGGCGCTGCCTAGACAATGGAGGATGTCAAGGTCAAGACTGGCTTCGGAGGCATCTGTGAGTACACACATCGGTCTTCATAGCTCCATGTATCTAAGCTGAAGCTTTGACACTTCCCGTTCTCAGTGACACTGTGCTCCTTCGGTCTCATATGCCTCTTGACAATTGTCGAGTTTATCGATTACAGACGGATACACCTGCATCCTTCGATTGTAAGCTTCCAGCGTGTCGGAATCACTTAAGTTACAAGCTTGTAAACAGGTTTAACGTACCTCCTTTAGGTGGTCGACAAAAGCAGAGGCGAAAAGCTCGTAGTGAACATGAATGTCACCTTCCCACGCGTTCCATGTTACCGTAGGTGCAGCTCGCTTCCACACCTTCTACCAGCCGAGCTGATCAACTATCAACTCCAGTGTTAAGCATAGATATCATGGACATTTCTGGCGAGCATCAGAATGGTACGTACCAAAAGTGAAAGGTGCTTCGCGGAAAGAGGCTCGCTAAGATGATCAATGCTTGACAGATGTCAACCACGATATCACAAAGACACGTCTTTCGACAACGGGAGAGGCGATACCCGAGCCAGGCAAGAAGCGTAAGTAGTATTTCGTTTTGTCTTCATGCAAAAGGACAGCACGTCCTGACTTTATGTACGGCTTTCACAGAGCTGCAAGGTGAACTAGACCGGATAGCGAAGGTCAGAGGCCCAGACTGTGAGACGATTGTATGCTCGCGTCCTATGTCATGGCGCTGATTGTGTTTCTTCCTTGCAGACTGTGGATCGTGCTTCGGAGGGACTCCGCCCGCGTCTGGCTGCTGTAACACATGCGAGGATGTTAGAGAAGCATATGTTCGTCGGTCGTGGTCGTTCACCAATCCAGACGCAATCGAGCAGGTGAGCCAGCGTGTTACATAGCTTGCGGTGATTAGTGGTTGAGCATGCATCTTCTCCAGTGCGTGCAAGAAGGTTGGACTGAAAAGCTCAAAGAACAAGCGACTGAAGGCTGCAATGTCGCTGGCAAGGTTCAAGTGAATAAAGTGTAAGCTGGCGGCGCCTAACAAACGTGAAAGCTCGTGTACTGAGGCTCTGCTCTTACACAGCATCGGCAACTTCCACCTGTCGCCGGGCCGTTCCTTCCAGTCGAATGCCATGCACGTGCACGATCTCGTCCCTTACCTTGAAGGTGGACAGCATCACGACTTCGGACATATCATTCACAAGTTCTCCTTTGGCTCAGAGGAAGAACAGCGTAAGCAAAATAGTGAAGAAACCGAGCGTCTGAAGAAGAAACTTGACATAAGCGATCCTCTAACGGGCATCAAGGCGCACACTGAAGAAAGCAACTACATGTTCCAATACTTTTTGAAAGTTGTCTCTACGAGATTCAAAACTATCGATCAAAAGGTGCTGGCTACGCATCAGTACTCTGTTACAAGCTACGAGAGAGATCTCAGCCAGGGCAATGCACCCACGAAAGAGGGAGGTCATACTACTACACATGGCTTTGCTGGTGTCCCAGGTGTTTTCTTTAGCGTAGGTGACGACATTGGGTTTTGCGCCTTTACTGTCTCTTTGCTGTCTTACTGTTCGAGTTCTGACGTTTTGCAACGGACAGTACGAGATTTCTCCGATGCTCGTCATCCATCGCGAATCACGGCAGTCTTTGGCACACTTCTTGACGTCAACATGTGCCATAGTAGGAGGAGTACTGACAGTGGCAGGACTCATTGATAGTGCTGTCTACCAAGGACGTAACAAGCTAGCTCAAGGCGCCAACGGGCAAATTGGAGCTGCTTACACACGAGAAGGCAAGTGGCTGTAGAGAGGTGGTCCGTTGGCACGAGATGGAGTGCCGATGTTCACTAGCGAGTCGGACAATATTTGTACATGCATTCAGTAACGATACATAAGCTTACAAACCACCACGACATGCACTTCTACGATACTAAATTGCCCTATAAACCTTGTTTTGAAACCCTCCGATGCGACAAAGCTCAGCGAGTCATCACGCGTCTACTTGCATCGACGAAGCTGCACTACTCGTCTCGCCCTGGGGTGTCATCCCGTCGCCCGAGGCTATACCGCTCGCCTCGCGCTCTTTCTGCTTCCGCGCCGCTTCCTCTTCCTGTGCTTTGACAGCTCTATCCTCCTCTTCCACTCTCATAGCGGCATCTTTCCTCGTCTTCAAGACTTTGACTTCGTATTCCGCCCTTTCGACCTGCTTTTTGCAGTCCAACAAGCTCGTAATGGCGCTGACGAGTGCTTCCAATTTTTCCATGTTCTGTCTGGTAGGCATAGCCAACCGCATACTGATGCCTTGTTCTTGCAAAGCAGCCGTGATCTTTGGCGCCAAACTGGTCTTGAGTTGCGGTGGTTTAGCAGACCGAAGGTAGACTCCTGAAGGTCGGATGACGCTTGAGGCAGGAGTAGACGCATCGAAACGGGTGATGCCATATTGTTCGTCTTGAGCTGGGGTGAGTTGAGGTAAAGCTGAGGTATCTGCCACTTTTGTCCCGGTGTTATTCGGGTCTTCTAGCATATCCAATTCTCCTCTTCTGCGTTTCTTGTTCGATAAGCCAGCTGCATTGGCAGCATTCTCACGAGCAGCCACAGACAAGAAAGGCGAATTGAGTGCAAGGGCTGAAGTAGACTGTGGGCCGACACCGCAAAGTGTTCGCCAGAGCTCTTCGCGATCTCGGGAGATCTTGTTGTATTGTTGCTCCAGGCGGCGCGATTCAACGTAGAGGAATTCTTCCTCTTCAAGTTGCTGAGGTGTTCGCTTCATGATGACATTCTGTATGTGATGTTTCCGTGCTGCCTCGCGATCTGATTATAACAACCGTCAGCATGCTTTTCGAAACGGGCAAGATGGCCAGGGGTGCGAATTGTCAGGCTTACCTTTATCGAAAGCATATGATTGCAGAAGTGCCTGCTTCGCATTCTCATCACTTGCCGGTCTTGCTCTTATCAATTTCCGACACACCGAGTAATAGCGGTCCTTCATCTCTTCAATTGTCCGTTCTCGTTTTGTCTGTGTTTCGGCTTGTTGTGTGGGTTCGGTCGGCGCTGACTGTGTTGCGGCAGCTGCAAAAGGTCCCACCGGTGTTGACGCAGACGCTTTATCCGCTGTACCAGAGTCTTGCGCTGGTGTATTGCTAGCTGAGGCTGCATCTTCTACCTTCATTGCAGGCTCGCTGTTCACATTGTTGCCGGGGGCTGTCGACCCGTTCGTATGGGCGACATTGGAGGCAGGCTTCACTTCTTCTGTAATAGACGACCCTCCTTCCCTCTCTGGATTGTCAAAATCCCATCTATCCTTGATGACGAACCACCTCAAGTCATATTCATGGCATAAATTGAACAGGTAGTCCGTCTCTTCTCGTGACCAGTTCCCAGATTCGTCTCGCAAGTGAGATAGGTATTCGTCCGAAGAATACGAGTATACGTTCGTAGTTGTATTGTACTTTGCGAAGGAATACTCATTCGATGAAGCTCCTGTTGTCGTGTTGTCTAACGCCATTGATGATTGATCGCCTTCTCCTTCAGCATCAGAGGGTGAAACTCGCTGCCAATGTAACAGTTGAAGACCGTCGTCTCTTGCTGGGTTCTCGAACTGCTTCCATTGCCTGTGGTATTGTCAAACTATCATCAGAAGCCACTCAGCTAGTGCAGCTGGACTCCACGGACTCACCACTTAACACCTGTCTTGCCTTTCTTGCTGTCGACATGCCTTCGCTGCGCTCTGCTCATAGCTAGCATAGGTGCGTTCTCTCCAATGACATAGAACAGCTCTGAAGGCATAGGTAATGCGTTCAATATCTTTGTCTCTACCACGCTGTTCACTGGCAGCTTTGACGAAGGTCGAGTTGGACTGCCCGACATGGTCGTGCTCGTACTCGCTGCGGCAGCATTGGTGCGAGCTGGACTTGAGCGGTGAAAGCCAACGGTGGCTGCCATAGCACCGTTGTTAGGTGCTACCGCCATGCTGCAGTAGGCTTGTGCCCTTTGCGTAGCCTTGTTGCAGCTTATTAGCAGTCGGTCAGCAGAAACGTGAGGTGCAAAAAGCAGGATTGCTTCAAGAAGGACTGATTCGATGAGCTGGGCGGATCAGGAGAGGATGGCGCCAGTCGTAGCAAGCAAGTATATACGTATAGCTAGGTTATATTGCAGTATGTCAAGGCCACAAACATGCTCCTATCTTCATCCATCACTGTGTGAAGCTTGCCCTTCGTGTGCAATCTCTCATCCTGCAGCACCCGACTCGTATCAACGCCATTTATGCGCTCTTGGACCTGAATAAATGAAGCCACATCAGCTTGACAATCCTCTTACTGACAGGGAGCAGGTACACTCACATCTGCCACTTGGCGGCGACGAATGGCAAGCTGTGTCAATGAAAGCCAATCTCATTCAGCCAGAGTTCCTTTACATTCAGCGTAGGAGGGAGAACTTACCTGAAACCAGTGATCATGAAAATGGCGATCTTGGCTCCGAGGATTGGCTTTGCTGTCTTGTAATTGAATGGCATGTTGTTGTAGCTGTATTTATGCAATGCCTCCTGTCAGCTTTCCGCCGTCTTTCGTCTCGTCTCTCTCGCATCGATAAAGCCTGATGGAGCTGGGCGGATCTTCCAGGCGGCTCCACCTAGCTGCACGGTTAACTTACACGGCGTTCTCAATGTCTATGCAGATATGGTGGAATGTCAGCTCAAAGCTGCTACTGTCGCCTCCATGGCTTTCATCCACTCACGGATCTGTCTCTTCTGGACCATCTGCTTTGAAGAGCGCATGGCGGCGGCATTGTTGCGTAGGACGCTTCGTGCGAACATTGATGCTGACATGTTTGGAGAAGTCGTTGGTGCGGGACTGGGAATAACCTGGCTTGTGATGCAGTCGAATGTGCGGTGGAAAGTCAAGATCAAAGAACGGCCGCTGGGCTGCAGCGGAGCTTCGTCGAATAAAAGACAGCCTGATCACGACCGACTGGAACGACAGCAATGGATGGTGTAGCGGCATAGCATTGCAAAGGGCTACACCTGGACGCTGTTGAAGGATTCCAGCTGGGTAATTACTCCAGTTCGACTGACCGTTAGTGCCTCTTTGACCTCCCTCGCCCTCCACTTCCGTATACCGTCGCCCCATCAAGCTTGGCTAAGAGAAAGAACAGGTCACACGAGCCAAACTGCGGCCAATGCATAGAACCAGGGCAAGGCATCAGGAGAGCACGAAATACCAACTTTTCTATTGTCGAGTAATAAGCTGTCATTGTGAATTGCTTGGCGTACAGCCTACAAGCGTCTACAGGCGATTGTAATGAGCTAGAGAGTACAGTAACACTCTACCTCTATGGTTGCCAACAGCCATATATTCTGACCCTCTACTGAAAGACACTCCATTGACATGACCAAGGGGTGTTCCCGAAGTTGGCCAATTTGAAATTATCGAATTTGAAGGTAGATGAACAAGTTTTAAGCTGTCTTTCTTGTTCCGCGATGCGACTGCGAGAAGTTCAGATGAATGGTTGAACCGAATAGAAGTGACATTCGTCGTCAAGTTCATGATTGTCTTGAGCGGTTTACGAGTTCTAGTCGTCTCCGCTTGTTCGGTAGAGAATGCAGAATTGCCATCATATAGATTGACGATACCAGACCGCGAACTGCATTTTGGGAAGAGAGAGCAATCGAAATCAGAAGCCTGACAAAGGACGAGTGGATGAGTAGCAGTGTTGGATACTCACCCGACTGCAAAGAACCGCTCTAACCGGTCTCCGCCAGCGCATGTCGGTGCGAAGCCTCCGTCATCGTTCCATCTTTGTATGCACTTCCGGCTGCCTACGTCCCATAGATGCACAGAAGCATCCTCTCCTACCGTGACGAGCTCCGCTCCGTTTGCCCGCCACGATAGACCTTGAACGCCAGAGTTGATCTTGACATATCCGACTGTTTGTCCTCCATTTCCGCCTGCCATCAAACCCTTGCCATCGACTCCCCAGTCTAGAAGGTGGACATAGCCTCTTCGTCCTGCGATAGCTACATACTTGCCATCAGGTGAGAAGGAGAAAGTCTCCATACTGGCACCATTCTTGTCATTTGTCAAAGCGTCGCTTCCTCCCAGTCCGGATGACCACAATCCTCTCGGTGATCTGATCACACGGCCCGATTGTAAATCATACGAGAAGAAGAAAGGTCTTCGTCCCGTCATGAGTACGGAAGAGCCTGAAGGATGGAAAGCTGCGCTTGTGATAGGGAGGTCGGGAGTATGTACGGATTGTAAGAGAGGGTTAACGGTTCCATCGATTTGATATAGCTTCAATCGACGGTCTTCAGATGTGGTGAACAGCACTTGAGCGGTGGGGTGAAACTCTAATGCTGTGATGGGCGACTTGTTGTCTCGCTCGACTTGGTTTGCATCCCGTAAACGATGCAGTTCGAGATCACCGCTGGGCAACGCTCTGCTTATGCTATGAGATTGCTTCAGACCGGCCGACGATTGATGCAGGATCTTTTGGAGAGACTCTAAATCGCCGTCTATCTCGTTTATAGCTTCTGTATCTTCGTCATCCGAGCTGTCATTGCTATGCGTTTTACTTGGCTTCGCTTTCGTCGCCCAGCTTGGTGCAGGATGTATTTTCTGGAATCTGGTACATGCATTCCACATTAGCGGGAAAACATTGACAGTCGCATAGATTAGATTACTCACTGCAATCGTAACCTCCGTTCGTAATCGGCACCAGAAACTACATCTTCTGCCGCTTCAGTTCGCAATTTGCGAAGTCTCTTGGTACCCTGCAGCGAGACACTGATATTTTCGTCTGCATCATCTGTCCACAGCGATTTCTTCTTTGCAGGCTCTTTGCCCTTTAACGAACTATAAGAAGAAGGGACTTCATCTTGGAGTGTTTCGTCTTCATCATCCTCATCTGCTTCATCTGCCTCCTCCTCCACCTCGCCATCCACTTCTGACAAAGTTTCGTCCGAGCGCGTTGGTTGATCGAGGATTTTGCTGGTCGAAGCTGCTGGCTCGTCTATCATAAACAGCTGTGTAGAAGAAGAGTTCAGTATGGTCCCAGTATATCCTAGGAGATGTTAATTACCTCATGATCCTCTAGTGCTTGCAGCTGCTCGTCGTCCTCTTCTGCATCAAGCGTGTCCTCTACACCTTCCAGCTTCAATTTCTTGCTTCTCTGCTGCCCTAGCCAGTCAAAGGACACGTCCGCTGCATTATCTGCATCGTCTTGATTCGAATAGTCCAGACCAAAGATCTCCTCTTCTAGTCGCTTCTCTTCTGCTGATTTGCCCTTCAAATCTGCTTTGGCTTCTTGATTTCGCAATTTGCGGATATAGCTGCTTTCTGCGCCTGTGGCCTTGTCGTCGCCCGTTGAGACGCCAAGTCGCTTGTTCTTCTTCCTACGCAGCGGCATCGTGTCTTGATTGGATCTGTCGTTAACAAATATGATCCATTATACAGACTAGACAATAACCTGCAAGTCGTCTGCATTCTGTTCTGCGCAGAGACTTGATCGGATTGCCACCGTTGCCGAGCATGCTGCATGGGCAGACCTCTTCAGATGACGCTTTGCTCTGCTTGCGAAGAAAGTATGGACATCTCCACGAAGACGTGTGTGTCTGCACACATGTCTTGGTGGAGATGTCTATACCTCTCTCGGACACTGTGCGCATAACCAATTGTCAAGGGTTCGCAATGTTCCACTTCTAACGCACGGGGGATGCGCTGTGCTAGATGAACGAAGTTTGCGTTGAACGGTAACGGCACGAGACGAAACGACCATGGTAATACTTTGCAAGTAAGGTTACGTCTCTCGGTAATGATGTAACGAAGTCGGACGCTTATTCTCCTCTGTCTCTCTATTGTTTGTGTTTTGCTGTCATAGTTCTTACTCTGTCCAGTCCGCAAGGCACCTTGTGGTTTTACCACATTTCTGGTTTCCAATGGTCACAACCAGCCGTCCTAATCATCGCTTGTCAGCAGACAGAGCTCGGTCTCGATGTATATCTTCCTCCTTCGCTTCAACTTTGTTATTGTCTCCAAGCTTGAGATCAGGCTTCTTGAGATCGCTGTCCTGTACTCCAAGCTGCTCCATTGCGTGGCCAGCCTTGTACTTGCCCCACTTGCGGGTTGGGATGCGCAGATCTGTAACGTTTGATAATGGGTTTAGCCAAGAACGATGCCATCGCCGGTGCTTCATGCTCACCCATCATGACTTGGATCTCTTCAAGACTCCTACCAAGCGTCTGCAAGTCATCCCCGTTAGACACATACCATGCAGCGAGGCTCTTGACACGTATGTAGCTTACCTCGGGGATGCAGAAGTAGACGAAGACCCAACTGATCACACCACCTCCTGCATAGATGAAGCCGACCATGGGACCTAGATTGGCCTGATGCAAGGAGGACACCCATCAGCTTAGGAACATTCGCAGCGATGCATGAACATGGGACTATAGACTCACTTGACCTGTGAGTACCGTGATCAGAGCAATGCATCAGTGTCCGGACGTCGCGCCGCGAAACATCAAACTTACCAGGATCAAACAGGTATGGAAGGGTGAACTATAATTGGGACACTCAGTGACTCTCTGAGGTACGCGGTCCAATATTCAACTTACTGTCACGGCCCAGGCGCAGACCCAGAATCCGGCAGTACCGACGCTCATGATCTTAGTCTTGCATCGGCCGTGCGAGATTTCTGAAAAGGGAAGCCTCTTCAGTGAGTGTCTATGGCAGACCTCAGACTCAAGCTTACCAGTCGCAACAGCCCAAGCTGTAATTGTTCGGGGGCAAAATCATTAGCAGCATGGAAACGCCTTGAAACGTGCTTACGCACCCAACGGTCCCCAGGCGAGATTGAAGGCGAAGCTGACGAAGCCAACAAAAACCATCAGTGTCGTCTCCAGACGTGAACATGACTTTGCTTACACGTATAAGCAGATCATGGCGACAATAACATTGTTCAAGGCATCTGACCGGTCACGAACCGCCCCCAGCCCACCAACGACCACTGAAAAAACATGCGGAGTATTGATCTTTAGCTGACAATACTATTAAGTGAAGGTAACGATACGCAAACTCACAAAGGGTACCAGTCATGAACACCATTGTGTGTAGGAGGAGGGGACGTCGTCCAAATCGATTTACCAGGAAGAGTGACACAATGACACCTGAAGGGAAAGCAATCAGCCGTAACGCTACCACATTGTGTTCCTGAATTCGACGTACCGACAACTTCGAGCTACGAATGCAGGAAAGTCGTAAGTATTGGCCGTCCTGCTGACACAAGCGGACCTACAATATCGACAACGATGGTGTACAGGAAACTGTAGAGAAAATCTCAGCATGCATCTCAGGAGGATAATATGGCACTCACGCGTTGCTCAAGCCAATGTCCTCGAAGAAGCGGGTTGCATATGAGCTGTTGTATCAAAGCATAAGCTGTCAAGTAAGGGGTTTGAAGCTGCGTATACACTCACAAGATAAACTGGACGCCGGAGATCTGCTGGCAACACAAAATGCCGAAAGCGCAGTAGAATCTTCTGAAGTTGGTACCTTTGAAGAGTTCGCTCCATCTGGATGGTCTGTTGTCCTGGCTTTCCGCAGTCCGGGCATCCGTCAAGACTCGTAACTCGGTCTCAGCATCGGTGTCTGGATTTTGCTCATGTACGCGACCCAATGCCTTCAATGCCTTCTCGTCTCGGTACTTGCTGATTAGCCAGCGAGGCGATTCAGGAACGAAGAATGAACCGACGAGGATGGCACCCGTGATGAGGATATTGAAGGCTAGATGACGTATGAAGTCTCAGTCTAGCATGGTAGTGAAGAAATGCCTACTCCCACTAACCGATGGGAAAACGCCAGGAGAAGGTGCTGTCGACATCTTTGGTTCCCTGTGCTATAACAGCGCCAATAACTTGACCGATAGCGAGGGTGAGCTGCCAAGTTGAGACTACGGCTCCTCGGATATTCGCGGGTGGCAGCTCGGACAGGTAAAGAGGAACGCAATTGCTGATGATGCCTACACCACCTCCGAGAACGAATCGACCGACTACTAGAAGCGGTCGCGAGCCTGTCACTGTAGACACGGATGATCACGTGAGTTCCAGACAGCTTTAGAATGAACAAATGCAAGGATTGAACCTACCGATGAGCTGCAGGATGCAGCCAATAGTCACTACAGCTACTGCGATGCGTAGTGCTCCTTTTCGTCCTGACCAGTCTCCAATCAAAGATGCGGATAGCGATCCTGTGGCAACCGACAAGATAATCAGCTTGATTGTGGAAAGTGACGAAATAAGGTAGGCTTCGTACCAACAAACTCTCCAGCTTGTACGATGGAAGCGAAGAGGGAGGTGTACGTTGAGCTGATTGCATATCCATCATTGACAGCGGGATTGCCAAGACCAGGCGAGCCAAAGTCGAGGACGAATCGTCGCATGACGAGAATACCGGTGAAGTACGTGCCATCTATGAAAAGATTCCTCAGCACATGAAGCCATGTGGGAGGACCTGGAATGCTCACCGTATCCGTATCTATCCCACCAAGAAGGAACAGCAGCGAAGGTCAGCATTTCACTATCTTTCGAGGACCGGCGCCACAAGTCGCACAACTACTTGCGCAACTACGCAAGGCTAGATACTCTAATCACGCACAAAAACGCTCCTAAAACGAAGACGAAGCAGAAAGCGAGGGCTTTGCGATTGCTTTTGTGCCAGCTGAACAGCCACAGACGATCGCTTCAGTCAATGAACCTCCAGAGCTTCGGAATCCGTAGGCTTACATTGGCTTATGGTTGTCCACATCATATCGACTGGTTACTCGCCTGATGGGAGCAGTACCACCTACTTCAGTCTCGACATCTGCAGGCATCTTGACGGTGTTGAGGAGTTCGCAATCGGTCCAGTAGCTTTTGATGCGGAGTAGGCTTGAAAGCAAAGCTGAGCGATATCTGGGGACCCAAGAGCTGAATTCAGTGCTACAGGAACAATGAAAGGTTGTTCGCAACTGAAAGACAACCAAGTGAGACCTCTCCAAGCCAATTGCCGTGGCACAAGGATCAACTGAACAACGACACACTTCTTTCCAGAATTATAATAAAGCGCATACCGCGATATTCACGCTAACATAAGAGGAAGGCATTTGCAAGAAGCAGCGTTACGTTGTGCCTTTAGGCCGGAAAATTTCAGTGCGGGGCCCCGTGCCCATTGCACTAGTCGGTTATTTTCTTCCTCTCGAATTTGAACGAAAATCTAATTTTAGCCTCATCGAGTGTACAGATGATGCATGAGAGACAAAATCCTAACCTGTCAGATGTCTCCAAGCTTCTTCGGAAGGCTACAGCCTTGACACAGATCTCAAACTTAAGCTTCTGACAGGTCAGAGTGTATATGATGACGGCCACGATATGCTAAGTGTAGCTTATATGTGCAGGTCCACGTACTAGTACCTTTTACACCAGGTGTGCGATGGCCAAGTACGGTACAGGCGTCTTGCGCAGTACGAACTCTGGAGATATGAAATAAATCGATCTCATCCGTGTCGGCCCACAGTCGGCCCGTTCAAGCTCGGTACCAAGTTGCTCGTACACGGAACTATCATACTAGCGTCTATGATACGTAAGAACGGACTTCCGGAGGAGATTTACTTTGCGCTGGAAAGAGCGTAGTTGGCGCATCAACACCGTACCGTATGCTAATAAAAGTAGCGATACTCTTTCACCGCTGCTCCACATATGGAAGATGCTAATAACTGCATTACAAGCTGCAATGTATACTGACTATAAGATGTTGGGCTTATGTGGCATAGGCGATCACGGATGTCATTGCAGTACCGCTATGCAGATGGGAAAATTGGCCTACATGCTTAAGGGGACACAGGCCACACGNNCGTGTGGCCTGTGTCCCCTTAAGCATGTAGGCTTACTATGTCTACGGAAGGTAAATGTATTTCCCATGGGCAGGTGTGTCATGGGAAGAGAGAACTGAACGATCGAAGAACAACGCGACGCGTTAATGGATCCGCGTGGGTTGTATATCGAAGGTCAGCAAAGAACCAAACATAGCGATTAGAATGGATTTGGGTCTAAAGGGTAAGCTTGAACTCTTTTGCACCGGAAAGCGAAAGCTCTGACGAGCTGAAGTGATTGATTAACTCTTGCGAATAGATACGGCTGTGTGTGTTACCGGTGCAAATGGCGGCATTGGACTAGCAACATGCAAGCAGTTCTTGAGTAAGGAATGAATGCCGTTTTGTGGTTGCAAGCTACCATTTCAATAGCTCATCCAAGGTCTGTGATGCAGGTCAAGGCTCTCAGGTTCTCGCACATTACAACCGGTCATCGTCTAATCTCGAAGCCCTAAAGCAAAAAGCTGGAGATGCTTTAACATTGGTACAAGCTAATCTTACGCAAGAAAGCGATGTAGAGAAGCTTTTCGAGGGCCGTACATGCCAAGTTCTGGTCGGTAAGTCGCCCTGTACTTGGAGATTCCTCTCTGTTCTGCATGTCTCCGCCCTACTGATGCTGTTAAAACTGGTATCTATTTCCATCTGTAGTCAATC
Organism: Cystobasidium slooffiae; assembly: GCA_019775285.1. Taxonomy (NCBI): domain Eukaryota; kingdom Fungi; phylum Basidiomycota; class Cystobasidiomycetes; order Cystobasidiales; family Cystobasidiaceae; genus Cystobasidium; species Cystobasidium slooffiae. Next base: position 144,184 of record JACWFZ010000009.1, read on the forward strand.
ATGCTACCTACGAAGACAAAGACGCCCCAATTAAAGACATGACACTAGAACAATGGAACAATACCCTCACCACCAATCTTACTTCTACTTTCCTAGTATTACGAGCTTTCCTGCGGCAGCTGGAAAGTCAATCGGAAGAGGATAAGCGGAAAGCAGCCATAGTACTGATTGGAAGTACAGCAGGAAAGTATGGGGAAGCTGGTATGTGATGGAGTGCTTTGTACATGTGCCCTTTTGTCCTTGTCAATTTAACTGACATGCTCCCATATATTTACAGGACATGCCGATTATGCTGCTTCGAAATCAGCAATGATGGGCGGACTACTGCTTTCACTCAAAAATGAGATAGTCAAAATAGCACCTCGCGGTCGCGTGAATAGCATCAATCCAGGTGGGCACTAGCTTGGGTCACTTAATATATAAAGTGCGGAAGTAGCTCATGCTCACTGTTCTGCTATACAGGCTGGACTGCTACGCCGATGGCAAAGCAAGCTTTACAAGACGAAAAGGTTGTCTATGCAGCATTAGCATCGTAAGTGCTACCTCGTGCTATATCCAGGAGTATTACTGACTTCTCGGCACTTATATCTGACAGAACGCCCCTTCGTAAAGTGGCAACACCCGAAGACATCGCAAATCAAATCTTAGTAGTCGCGAGTCCAGTACTATCAGGGCATGTGACAGGGCAGAGCATAATGGTCGAAGGTGGTATGGAAGGCAGACTACTGAACAAAAAAGAAGATATCGACTTCGAATCAGTCAAGTCAATGGTCTTGTGATGAAGCAGACCGCTACTGTAGATGGGGACAGGCAAGGTAAAAAGCAAGTATAGCAAGTATAATTTGATTTCAAATGTTTAAGCATCGTCTGATAGACGTTATGCTATTCACTAAGCTACATTTTGCTTTCGTTTACTACTTGGTTGACCTTCCCTTCACTTTACTGGGTCAAGCCGCCGTTCTGCAGAGGAGTATGGACAGCGTGAGCATGATGCTAGCAGCGCGAGTCAGGCGGGGGCAGACGGGGAAAACGTACATCGTAGGACGCAGATCCACCTTTTTGACCTGCCTCACTGGCTCTCTGGCGGTCACCTCCGAATCCGTGCTCGGAGCTGTTTGTTTCGGTCAAAGACGAGGGAGGGAGTCACGTGTCAGGGCGGAGTCCAATGCGTAGCATCATACAGCGTTCGAACAGCAACTCACCTGGTTCGCTTATCCTCGCCTCCATCCTCCTTCTGGCCGCCGTGAGCGCTGGGCTTGTAGGTGCCATCCTCGCCGGTGCCTTCGGTTCTCATTCGGCTGGTTCCATCACCATCCTCTTCGAAGCCAGTTTGAACGCCGCCTTGGTTTCCTGAGACATTCACGAATCATCAGCACATAGAGTATGGGATTCGTAGTCCTCGACTAACCATGAGTGCCACCGCCGTGTTCCTTGAAGCGCTTGTCGGGCTCGCCGGACTTGGTTAGGTGAGAAGGGTCGGAACCTCCCTATGAAGGAAACATCGTCGAAGCATTAGATGAATGGCGTTAGTAGAAGAGTCAAAAGAGAGTGAGCTTACGGAGTTGATGCGTTCGGGTTGCTCGTTAGCGGACATGTTGTTGATGTTTGATGGTACTTGTGAAGTAGTTCGAAAGTGGAGAATGGTAGGAAGGAAAGAAGGAGACACTCCTCTTTTTGAGCGGAAACAGCTGCCATTTCAGCGCACCATCGAGGCACGACCACAGTCGAAACAAACAGATGACGACAGAAGTAACCCGCTAGTATACAGCTGACCATCGCATTGTACATCGAATACAAAATGGCATCATACGTGCGGATCGACATCGTGTGGGCACCCGAAGATCAGCGGCATTTGCGATCGCCCAGCCCAGTCCTGTCAGGTGTCAGAGACGCGTCGCCACTGACATACTAGTCGCGTAAAGTGCCTCTACCGCCTGAAGCTCATACATGCGTACCTTGACTGAAGTAGCAGGCAAACACATATGGAGAGGGTCGCTATGAAGAGTAGGCCATTAGCCGCAAGATTGTCAGGGAGCCGGTCATTATTCGCCTGCACGTGTTCAAGTAATATTGTAGCTCTGACATTGGATCGAAGTTTCTCATGCATCTACAGTATCATATCTAATGTATTGCAAGTAAATGGCTGCATTACTTCCTTAAAGCCTTAATGATCCGTTCGGCCTCCCTCTCTCCACTTGCTACAGCTCCGACTACGCTTCCTCGCAGATGTCGGTCCGTTCCTTCTCCAGCAAAGCCAAGCCGACCAGACCACAAGCTTTGACCGAGTATATCCAAATCCTCAGGTTGCGCATCTTTCCCAAGTGCTATAGGTGATGTGGTGGCTCCCAGAGCGTACTTGTCTTCTTTCCAACGCACCATCTTGCCCTGAACCGGTGCTGTCGGCTCACCAGTCGCGACATGTTGAAGTCTCGAAAGAACATGCTCATGCACTGCGGAGGTGAGCTGCTCATCTGTGAAGCTTTCAAGCACTGCTGCCGCGAAAGGTGGGATGTATACCAGCAGTAAAGCTGGCTTTTGATTCGATAGAGCATGCATGTTCGCTACCATTATAGACGTAGCTTCTAGTACTTCGTTTACAGAAGAGCTCTTGCCGAAGCTGTTGATGGGCGACGTAGGTAGAAGAATGAAGTTTCCGGCGCTGGCAGGCCACCAGGCTCTGTCGTAAAGTAGGGAGAACTTGTCGAGCAGTCCGACCGACACTCGGTTTATCAGCTTCGTACGATCTTGAGGTAATTCAGGGCTGAAAGCTATTCTTCCCGTCTGCAATACAGCTATAGGCGCTGTCACTATCCTGTTTCCGGGACATGTGATTCAGTACATGCTCTGCACGGGGACAGTGTATATACGCTTACGCATATGGTGCGCTGTAAGTACTGCCATCCTGAGTAGCGACTTTGACAATGTCGCCTTCTTGCTCCACCTTCACAACCTCTTTACCAGTCTGCACGTCCGCCTGCGCCTTCTCAAATGCAGCTTTTACGAGTGCAATGTATCCTCCATCCGGAAGCGCATCAACACCAGCAAACCCTCTTTCTGTCTTCCAGAATCTCGCACTGATATCTTCGAAACGTATTCCAGCACCAACTTCAGCAACTCTAGCCAGACCTTCAGCTTCCGGAGCTATCTTCCGTAAGTCTTCGAGTACTCTTCCACCTAATGTCAATTCCTCCTTTTCAGCTTCTTTCTCAGCCATAATTTGACCTATTTTCTCTTGTATCTGCTTGAGATATTCTCCATCTAATGGTTTCTTGTCCGTTGTGGAGAATACGTATCCCGGATCAGGCTGTGGCACACGTAGGGTTATACCCAACTTTTCGGCCATTTTCCTCGTAGGATTATCTTCGCTTCGTTGATAGCCATGTACGTACGATGCTCCGAAATCAATATCGACGTTATCGGCCAGATGAACCGTTTGGATCCGTCCGCCGAGTCGCTGTTGAGCTTCTAAAACGAGAGACTTGATGCCGTGCTCGGAAAGACGCAGAGCAGCAGCAGCGGCTGCGATGCCCGCGCCAACGATAATGACTTCAGCTTGAGTAGCCATTGTAAGGCTTATACTGCTGATACAAGACAACAGTCAAGAAGGGCAATGCCTGAGTAGGAAGTGGTAAAGCCGTTTTCCGCCCGCTTGCCGCTGCAGCTTGCTGATCGAGCTGCTTTGTGTGCATGATGGAGCCGCCACTTTCGGCTCTTTCCTGTTCAGCGACTCAGCAGCACAATGAAGCGAAAGCAAGCGTCTGAAGCTGAAGACGAGGCATCCTCTCAGCCTAAACGTCTTCGATGCAGCCCTGTTAGCATCTTCGACAGGCTCTCCGAGGAACTCTGCTTCCACTGCTTGTCGTATCTTGGTCATGCAGACCTTCTTGCAGTAAGCGAGACCAGCAAGTACCTCAACAGGGTAGCGAGCGACAATCAAGTAGGTCCACCGTCCTAGTCGTGTACGAAATTGTCGCTAATCCGCTTCATACCTCGTCGTCAGCTCTGGAAAGCACTGTACGCGCGTGAACACCTCGATCAGAATAGCGAGGACAACGCATGGTTCAAGCGGGATGACAGTCTGCCCACAAGGACATGGAAAGGTCTCTTTCGTATAGCTCACAACTGGAAGGTCGGAAGGGCACGCACTACTCGCTTGCCCTTGCGAAGTTCGATTCTGCCCAAGATATCGCTATCGACCGAGCTCGATGGACCGGAAGACTTCGATTCAGAAGAGTCAGCAACTGCAGGACCCTCTACACCGCAACAACAACAACGGCAGCAGCATGCTGCGCGAAGCAATGTGCATGAACATAACACAAAGGTCGTCTGGCATGGTCAACATTACTTCGTTGCAGGCAAGGACATCCACACAGATGGATTGCCGACTGTCGAGATCTTCGAGATCATAGCTTCGTCAGACACACCACGAAAAGTGGCAACCATCGCTTCTAGCGGATTGAAGGGCAAAGGAGCACCCGGGAGTTTATCAATCACCGAGATGCAGCTGGACGCGGCTGGTCAAGATCACGTAGGAATCCGGTTAGCGGTCTTTTACTCCAATGGCCAATTCAGCATATTTCGTGTTCAGGGTACAGGCTCGAGCTCGGGAGGCAGTCTTCGTACTCAGGAAGAACACTTCCACTCACAGACAAGTTCAAGATCTATTATAATGGCTAGACTTCACTCCCCAATCCTAGTGACTACCTCTAGCGATTGTTCTGTCCGCTTCCGCCTGCTTGAAGATATTCACGACATCGCTAGCGGCAGCACCGAACTACAAATAACGACGGCTCCTCCAAGTATGCGCACAACCCTTTGCTTCGCCCCCATGACGATGCGTCTCACCCGGAAGGACCTGCCAGCATCAGGCTTCGCAAGGTTGAAGGCTCAAAAAGGCCCACAGCGATTCCAACTTTCTTTGGCATATTCCACGCCATTTTATCCCGCCGCCTTCACGATAGGTCTTCAGGTGTTCAATATCACTGTGCCACCGAAGACCAAGGCGAGTCTCACGCATCGTCGGCGCCTCGAAGTCTTCGCAAGGAGCGCTATCGCCTTCCCTCCAAGCTCCTCTGCACCAGGAGAGCAGACTGAAGCAATAGTCAACACAATCGAACATGATGGGCCTTACATAGTTGCAAGCCGCAGTGACAATACAATATCAGTATACAAGGTCATCGACAATCTTTCTGACTCTTGGCTGTCACAACCGGCCACACGCGATACAGTCTCACCGTCGCCGGCGAAAATGCATGCTGTACCCCTCAAGTTACAGCTCACTCGGACACTATTTGGGCACACCTCTGCTGTGGATGCTGTGAGCCTCTTGGACGGAAGATGTGTATCAACCGGGCGTGACGGCATCAAAGTGTGGGAACTGCCGCAAGGCAGACGGGCGAGGCGAGGCAGCACTGCCGAAAGCGAGAGTGGTACAGACGAGGAACCACGCTGGAGGCAGAACGTACCTATCTCAGAGCGTGACCTGCCAATTGCCACCGATCAAGCCCCGACTAGCATCTCCGCCCCGCAAAGCAAATGCCGCTGGATAGGCCTGGATACTAGCAGGATAGTGACTGTGTCACAAGACGATGCTGCGGAAGAACGATTAATCAAGGTTTACCACTTCGAGTGATGCTCAAACTCAAAGCAAGTCGTGCCTCATGTCAGCAACTGTAGCATACAGCACATCATACACACATTAGCCACCGCAACTGTACAGGTTTTCGCATACTGTATTGCTTCGGAACACCCGACGTTCGACTTTCCAGGTATCATTTTAGTCTGGCGGTCCAATTGATAGTGGAGGCGATGCAAACAACCCACTCGTCATCGGCATGATCGGAACATGTACTGATCTTTTCCGACTCCATCGCTGCAGCCGGACAGTTACCTCTGGACTCTTTGACATGGTCCTTGCTTCGCAGGAATTCATGGTCCTTGCTTCGCAGGAACTACGTGACAGGAGTCCATAGAGATCGCCTTAGTTGATATTGTCAGATCATATGCCCGAAAATGGCCACCAAAATCTTCCTTTCAATCGGTAACGTCCAAACAATGCGAAGAAGAATGGAGGTATGCCTGCCTATCAACCTGCAGGATATCACACGGAGTGCTTCTCGACAGTCTCTTGGCCCTTTATGCATCGCACCTCCACGAAGGACAGCATTTCGTCTTTCCTTCTGTGTCTTTCCTTGTCTCTGCTTTACGGTCAAGCTTACTGCGCTCAGTATGGGATCGTATAAATGGGCTCCTGCGGCTGCGCTTTTCGGTCTTCTCACACTCGTTCAGACCGCCTCCGTTTGCGCTTCTCCAGCACATGCTCAGCATGTCTCAGAAGTTTCGCACGTCGCGCGACAGCATGGTGCATCACAACTTACGAGACGGCAGTCCCAGGCCAGAAAGTAAGTGTTGGATATCTACGTCTGTGCATATGTATCAATCTGACAATGTTGGCCGGTTTTCCGCCCTTAGCCAGACAGTCGTGACCTCGCCAGCAGGGGTCCGCATACGCTACAAGGAAATTACCGGCCAAGTATGCGAGTTATCTGAAGGGGTACGATCCTTCTCTGGCTACGTCGATCTATCTGGCAATAGAAGCACCTATTTCACCCTCTTCGAAGCCCGCACAAAACCCGAGACTGGCCCCATCACCCTTTGGCTCAGCGGGTATGTCCGATTCACTTTGTAATGCCCACCGTGAACTCACTGATCTTGCCTTCGGGTCTGTAGAAACCCTGGGCAAGATTCCTTGACCGGTCTGTACCAGTCCCTCGGACCTTGTCGCATTTCAACAGATTTAGAGCCAATTACTATCAAGGATTCCTGGACGGAGCACTCAAACATGGTTCGTGGCCATCATGGACCAGTCTGCGACACCAGCGCATACTGCTGATGCTCCCTAGTCTCTTTATTAGATCTTTCTCAGCCAGCCGGCCGGTGCAGGCTTCTCCAGCCAAGTCGAAGACGGGCAGCGTAAGCGGCGTCAATCAGCAATGCATGCTCTTTTAGCGTGTCTTGACGGTCAACTGCAGCAGAAATCGCCAATGGGAAAACACAAGAAACTACTGCCGAAGTCTGGGAAGCCTTTCAAGCTCTTATGTCGGCTATGCCACAGATAGATGACAGGATCAAGTCTACTGACTTTCATTTGGCCACTGATTCTTACGGGTAGGCTGTGCCACAAATCTTTCGCCGCAAGCTCTCGCTGATCCGGTTCACAGCGGACACTATGGGCCTGCTTTGTGAGTAAACCTCGGTGTTTCGACAAGCGGCGTCATTACTTAGATCCAATGAGTAACAATCGTTTCGACCCAGCTTGAGGTATTTTTGCCAGCAGAACACAAACGAGTCGCGTGGACATTCACAAGCTACTTCGCTCGTCATGAAGAGTCTTACTCTTCTTTCTGGCTGGATTGACGACTACTTACAAAATGCGTACTACCCTATCTTTGCTAATAACAACACGCTGTAAGTACAATTCTAACCGTACAAGATGAATTTTGCTAAGAGCAGAAAAATAGGGGTCTTAAGTTCTACAATGATACCGTATACGCCAAGGTTGCGAAGGCATATGGGAGACCTGGAGGCTGCAAGGATCAGATCGAAGCGTGTCGATCTAATGGCTCGGCATCTCTAGATGTTGCTCTCTGCTCGGCGGCAGTGCAAGTCTGCAACAAGGAAGTCGAGAGGCCCTTTTACGAGATCTCGGGCAGGAGCCCAGTAAGGCTCATCTTCGCATCCTATATGCGTTTGCTAACGTTGTTTGCAGTCCCACATTGCACTTGCTATAAACGAAGGAGGTGTAAGTCGCTACATTCTCACCTTCGCGAAGGCCAAGGCCAAAGCCATGTCACTCAATGCTGAGGGTTCTGCCCATAAAATTAACCGCAGCCGCCCAAAGATTTTGTCAATTACCTCAACCTTCCAAATATCCAAGCCGTCTTGGGCGTGTATGACAATTATACAAGCAAGTCTGACACCCTAGAAGCATTCACGGGAGGTGCGCAATTTGCAAGCGGCAGCTTCCGGCGCGAACTGGAAATTCTCATCGACTCTGGTGTAAGGGTGTCTCTTGTATACGGAGATGCTGAATACAGGACAAACTGTAAGGTCGCTTCCTTGGGTCTGCTAATGCCGCCTAGTGCTGACGATGCGTCTACTACAGGGCTTGGAGGCGAGGCGGTGTCATTGGCACTTGAACACAGCGATGCAGATCAGTATGTCGTCTCTGACGTCTTCAGCGTGGCTTATTTGACGCAAAGGGGAGTGCTGAAGGCCTCTGCAGGTTCCATGCTGCTCCGTACATGCCATTCGTGGTCGAGGGTAGACAATACGGCGAGACGAGAAGTTTTGGAGGCCTCAGCTTCACTCGAATTGATCAGTCGGGAGCCCAGGTATGCCTAGGACTGGTAGATTTAGCATTTTATGACCACGATTGGCTGACCCTTCCCCGTTCCACGCTGAAGATCCCTTTTTATCAGCCTCTGGCAGCTCGAACACTATTTCAGCGAGTTGTCGAAGGCCGGGCTATTGCAGATGGAGGGCAACTGCCTTCGCTAGCTAGGGCTCAATCTTGTCAGATGCCTGGTAAAGCCAAGGATGCAGAGAGCCTCGGACTGTCCACCATGGTGTCCAAGGACACACCTCTGAGCACATCCAGAGATCTCTCGTCTACTCAGAGTTCCGCCACTGCGTCTGCGAATGAAGCTGGTATGCCAGAGAGTACCACGCCTTTGGAAGAGGTCTCTATGACAAAGGAAAGCAGTATATCGAAGACGAATCCCAAAATTACAGGCATTCTGGGCGGCGAGGACCTCACCATGACGGAAATCAGCCCAGAAGGACCTCCTTCTGCAGAATCTTCGGAAGTCGTAGGTGGCGCCCAGTTTAGGATGGAGACTTTTGGGCGGCATGGGTGGATAAGCATGGTGTTGCCGGCACTCTTATGTATCCTCTTGTGATGGACTAGCCGGCCGCATTGCAAGGGGTAGGAAGTCTGAAAGGCGAAGTCTCCGGTTCCGTTGTCCAGGGCATATTTATGGCACAGGTGCCGAAAGCTTTCTGCAGCAATGATAGGATGGCACATGACCGTCTCGACGACCGGAGACGGTTTTGCGCCTATCACTTGCCGTCTGATAGAAGCTTTCCCTAGCACCAAGCTCGGGGATTTCGTATCTGAATTTGATTGACGATCGGCCGAGGGTATAGTCGCGATACACCTCGTCCGCATGGTTTTTGTGCAAGCAGCAGTGACGAACTTGAAGTCGGGCTAGCTTCCTTCCGATAAGCCGATCCACATATAGAAAGGTACCGAAGCACTTTACGCGAACATACATGTGATGATTGCTATCTATCCATCCGATATAGAGCACAAGCAGCTCCGCTAGCTACGTCGCAGAGCAAGCTCTCTCACGCTAAGCGATACGATCATGCTCGACACATGTGCTCCGAGTCCATCTTGAGAAGGAAAGTTTCCCGTGCTCGTTGCAATAAAATAGATATGGACGGGTTGTCGACTTCTCTTTCTCCTCCTTTACCTTACCTGAACTCACCAGTGCACACACACAGCCATGCTTTCAAAATCTGGAGTAGCAGCGGTCCTGCTGGCGACTCTTTCGATCACGTCCTGCGAAGGTCTGGAAACCTCTTACAAAACCCGGCCTTCGTGGTCTAGAGTAGCAAGATCTCCTCTTGAGCTAGGTCACGAGTACCCTGACCATGTCTTGAGCAAGCGTCAGCTGCCTGCCGCAGTCACAAAGTAAGTACATTGGCAAGAGGCGTCCGGTGACGTCCCATAAAGATTGAGACTGATGAAGCTTTTCTCCCGCACCTCCTTGTTCATAACCGTTCTCCTGCCTTCTCCATCCTACAACACACTCTCTTACTTTGCACTTACTCTATTTCAGCCAGACCACAGTCACCTCCCCCGGCGGCAAGAAAATTCGATACAAGGAGACCACCGGCAAAGTATGCGAGACAACACCTGGCGTCCAATCATTCGCTGGCTATGTAGATCTTGCAGAAGACAAACACTCGTTCTTCTACTTCTTCTCCGCTCGTAACAACCCAGAGACTGCTCCAATCACCCTGTGGTTGAACGGGTAAGCAGCATTTTTTCATTATGTCTTCATCTACTGACCTTGACTGCGCCCGCCTGTAGTGGACCAGGATCCGACTCTATGATCGGTTTGTTTCAAGAACTAGGACCATGCAACATTTCAGAGAATCTGGAGTCTCACCTCAATCCTTATTCATGGACCGAATATTCAAATATGGTGAGTAGTAAGCGGACCCGCCTAATTGAGCTTGTTTAACCCTTCCTCGCACAATGCAGATATTCCTTAGTCAGCCATACGGTGTAGGTTATTCGTACCAGGGCAAAGAACCGGGCAGTAAGTACTTCCGCCCTTTTTCAGGCCCGTGGAAACTGATTCATTGTCCTTGAACAGCCTTGAACGAGATCACAGGTGATTTCCAACCCGCCTCGGTAGGCGGTGTCGACGGAAGATACCCCACTATCAACCAGACCGCCATCGACACGACCGACGAAGCAGCCGTTGCGGCTTGGGAGGCTATTCAGACCCTTATTGCCACAATTCCCCAAATCGACAATGAGGTCGAGAGCAAGACTTTCAATTTGGCGACCGAGTCATACGGGTATGTTCGTATAGCTGTGTTTCCCGAATGTGAGAACTAACAGATCCTTTATATCATGTAGCGGACATTACGGACCTGCTTTGTAAGTCACATTGCAAATTGCCGTCGCCTACTCCGAAGCTGACCTTTTATTCAGCTACAACTACTTCTATGAGCAAAACGAAGGCATCAAAAACGGAACAGTAAAAGGAACAAAGCTAGAAATGGGAAGTTTGACCATCATCAACGGAATTATCGACGAGGCTATCCAAGTCGGATACTACCCCAAATTTGCCACCAATAATACCTAGTAAGGCTTCCTTCACTACCGCTGAATCAGTAAGATCGCATTAGCTGATTCTGCCCCTGCACTCTCTGTAGCGGCATCAAGGCATACAACGACACAGTTTACGACTATGCAGTCTTCGCAAACGAATGGCTCAATGGCTGCCTCGCTCAAGTCGAGCTTTGCAGAGCTACCAACAAGACCACGCTCAGCGAGCAGTCGCTTTGCGCTGAAGCTGGTGCTATGTGCCGAGACAACGTCGAAGGTGTCTACTATGCTTATGGCGAGCGAGGTGTTGTGAGTATCTCGTACTGCGGATGCTGGTGGTCGAGCGCTAAACCACCCGCTTCTGCCTGACAGTACGATATCCGCCATCCTTACGATGATCCAACGGTACGTCTTTACAGCCGTTAATCAATCTACCAACTACTGATCCTTAGCATTCCCTTAGCCCCAAGACTACTTTGCCGACTACCTCAATCTACCGGAAGTCCAAGCAGCTCTTGGTGTCGATGTCAATTATACCACTTCGAACAGCGAGATCTACTTTGCCTTCCAACAAACTGGAGACTTCGTCTACGATAACTTCATGACGGACCTTGAGGAGATCTTGGACTATGGTGTCAGAGTCTCCCTCATCTATGGCGATGCAGACTACATCTGCAACTGGTTCGGCGGAGAGGCAGTTTCGCTAGCCGTCAATTACACTCACGCTGAGCAGTAAGTCCAGCATAGCTCTTACCTGCCATTAGTATGACAGTGGCTGACGCTGTTTGTCTGGCGTAGATTCCGTGCAGCTGGCTACGCTCCTATGACGGTCAATGGGACCCAGTACGGAGAGACTCGCGAATACGGAAAATTTAGCTTCACCCGAGTATACGAGGCCGGACACGAGGTGAGAGACTTTCTTCGCCGTTTCTGGTCCGGTACAGTTGGCTGATTTTGCAATCAATCAAGGTCCCATACTATCAGCCCGTCGCCGCCTTGGCTCTGTTCCAGCGGATCATCCAGGGATTGGCAACAGCAGACGGCAGTTCATTGACAGCCACGACCTCCACCAACGGTTCAGCTACTGCTACACATACCGCTCCATTCGTTCCGCTACCCAGCTCAAGCGATGCATCATCTATGATGGAAGCCTCTTCGAGCACAGAGGCGGCTGCCCCTATCAACACCACGATTTCCGAGGAACAGAACAGATACAAGTACAAGGTTTGGTGGTAGATACGTAGCTTCCCGGTTCCTTTACTTGATCGAACAAGCTCGAACCAAAAAGAAAATTTCGCACAATATGTATGTCCGGACACGCCATTCACCTCTTAACCAGTGGGATGTCGTGGAAGCCGTCTGATAAAGAGACAAAAGCAATGTAGCGCATGCAGACCTCCTTATGGAGATAACTTTTCACCTTTCTTTTGGATGAATCCGCGCGGGTCGGCTTGCCTCACATGGCGTGTGTTTCCTCCTCTGTCGCGAGAGAGGTGCTAATCACGCTTCGAGTTTTGTAGCGTAACAGATTCCAAGCGTCATCAAGCATCCGAAGCTATGATTTATGAGCACCCTTGACGATGACACGCCACCAGTACTCTTAGAGCAGCGCAAGAAGGGATCCGAACCTGTCATTGTACATGTGGAATTGAAAATGATAGTCCATTGCAGCCAACCTGAAATTGCGATAAGAAATAAGCAGTGCAAGCGTTCAGCCACAATAAAGATATGCTAATGAGAATGATACAAAGAGGCGAGAGAAATAGGGCTTAAGGAAGATAACGAAGTGATCCCAAGCGGGGTAAAGCAAAAGATAATCTATGAGAAGCTTCCGGATACCACATGAGATCGTCATTGAAAAGCGCCTATGCGAAGAAGGCGACTGCTCCGACTAGAGCAGCGACTGCCAGGCCACCAGCGGTGATTGCTGCATTTCGTCCAGCTGCACCAGTACCAGATGAGCTTGATGCGGCGGCATTCGCGTTGACGTTTCTAGCTCCCGAGACAGAGCTTGCACCGGAGGCAGCAGCGCCTGAGGCAGCTGAAGCTCCACTTCTAGCAGGTGAAGTAGCTCCAGATGAAGCAGCGGAGGTGGTTCCAGACTTGCTAGCGTATGAAGCCATGTTGGTGTATAGTTGATCTGAGGAGTAAGTGGAGCATTGAGAAGTAGCAGGGATAGAAGCGGTGAATGGAATAGTTGTAATTTCACCAAGTGATTCGGCGGGTTGTTCCCATGTGATTGTTCGGCCGTCTGAAACGTATTGTCCTACTGGAAGTTGATCGTCTCCTTGGCACGAGGTGAATGTACCATTGATGGAACCATAATCGGCGGGTGCATTGTAAGAGCAGCCAACTCGGTCGTAGCGGTGCTCGCAGAGTTCAGCGGCACGGTCACCTGCTGGGTCGCATGCCTTGAAGCAGAAGACACCTGATCCGACGAACTATTGAAACGATACGAAACAACAAATAGTCAGCAAACAAGTCTATCGCGAGAGAAGGGCCATCTAAGGGAAAAAAAGTAGTCACTCACATAACTCCACTCGATAACCTGAGTAGGTGTGTTCGAGCTTGAATTTCCGGAACCACCAAAAGCAGTAGAGTAAAGTAGGGCACCAAGAGGGTTTCCTCTCTGATCAGCACCATGAGGATCTTCTTCACCACCATAATCCGTCGCTTGTAGATTCAAAGTGGTTTGATCGATAAAGCCAACAACCTCAACATAATCTGGAGTCTTGATGAATTGAACTCCTTGTAATGCTCCTGGTGGAATGACGCGTGTTCCCCATTTATCAGTCGTGCAATAGGCCACGAGCTGTTCTTCGTCTTCTCCGACTGTCGTGTTTGGCATTGGTGCTCCCCATAGCTGGAAAGACACAATGAAGGAGAACAGAAGACAAAATGCAATATATTAGCATCTTAAGCTGTGTAATGCAACACGCTGTTGCGCAATAAACAGAGGCCCGTCGCCACTCACGCAGAAGTCATCGATGGAGTTGACGAAGCCAGTCTGGCACCAACTGTCTGCACCAAGTGTGGTAGAGTTACATAGATTGTAGCCCTGTAAGTCATTAGAAGACAGAAAGTCAGCATGCGTTCTGTGCGTAACTGAGTCGCGCTCGATCACTGCCTGTATAGCTGACTGACCTGTTGGGTACCTCGTGGTCCTGAAAAGCACAAATGAGCATCATCATTAGTACGTAGTCTCAATACGATGAAGCATCTCCTGCATCTCCATGCACCCTCCTAAACCCTTCATGCCTTGCCCATCGTAGCCTGTCGCCACGCCAAAACCGTAGCTATCATAGCCAGCGGATGGATTCCTCGCGACGATTGACCGACGCGTGTCGATGAAGGCGGAAGGTGGCCAATTTTTGGGGGGATGGATAGACCGTATCGACGGGTGAATGGGAAGAGAGAGGCGAGAAGAGCGATGAGATAGAGAAGACGTAAGAAAGAGAAACCCACCATCACCGCTGTCTGCATGGTAAGGCAGGTTTGGGTATTGGAAATGCTTTGAAGCGAGAGGAACATCGCCGCCGGTGTCTGTGGATGAGCATCAATGGGTCAGACCAGTGACAGAACAAGCGAAGGACAAGACCGTTGACCTACCCTGAGTAACAGTGTATGTTCGTGTTGTAGTAGCATCGGATACAGTGTATGGACCCGACTGGGCAACTGCGTTTCCAATGAGGGAAGCACCAGCGACTACTGCGGACAAAGCAGCGACACGCTTTGAGGTGGCCATGGCTATAGGTAGCTTTGATGGAAGAGAGTGTGAAGTACGAAAGAGCTGCAAGACTGAGAAAGAAGGATGGAGAAGAAGGAGAGGAAAGAGCAAACACAGACCACTGCTGCGTGTTCTATAAGATTCTCAAATCTAATTCTATATTTCACCACCCTCGAAAAGGCGCTGCAATAAATCTCACCCTCACCTCATGCGCGATTGTTTATGGGCGGGTTTGCTATTTTTATCCCGCGCATCTACGGCCACCCTTGAAATCAGTTACTTCTCGCTTCCATCTCACCCGGCTGCATGGCTGGCTGGCTGGACACAACAGACGACACCTTTCATATACAACTGGTCCGCTTCCAAGCCTTCATCTACCTACCCAGAAAACAGTCATACACTTACCGATATGATGTATACAGTCGAGTTCAACAGTCCGATGTGTCATAGCATAACTTTCGGCCACGCAATTTCGATCGACACCTTGACGCGTCGTCGCCGAGAAAGTTCGCGACTGGCTTCTTCTATTTTACAGTATATATAGTCAACCTGCGTGTCAGAATCTAAGTCTTGCACTTCATCCGGGCTCATGACTCGCCATCAGCAGCTTGCAATCCGTCACTAGGTGAAATTGTCCATTGCTTGTGATGCTGCAGGCTGATCATCGTGTACTAACACTACCACACACAATAACGAGCTAGCTGAGCCGAAAAAAACACTCGTCTTTGGAAACTTCAGTCGACGAGTGTAGACCAAAGTATGCGTATGTGCTCTCCTGACATGCTTTAAATTCGACCAATCCCGTCAGAAGCCTCTATGAAATTACCACGACTCCCTCCCTCTCTTTAACCGAGCGCCTGCAGCTGATACCGCTGAGGCCACAATATCCGTAGCTGCAGCCGTGATAGCACCGACTGTCTCCGAGATGATAGCACTTGACGTCGCGGTGTCTGTGCCAGCACTTGTACCCGTGGTTTCTACTCCAGCAGCAGTAGCGTCGGCAGCTGTTGTGCTTGCATCGGTGGCGTTACCAGCAGCAGCAGTAGTCGTTATATTACCGGGATGAGCAGAGTAATGAGCTTCTAATCCAGCATATAGACTGCTTGATTCGTAAGTTGAGCATTGAGAAGTAGCAGGTATAGCAGGAGTATAAGGAATACTATCGATAGGACCTTCTGATTCCGGAGGTTGCGACCAAGTTATAGTTCTTCCATTTGAAATGTATTGTCCTACTGGTAATTGATTGTCTCCATCACATGATGTGAATGTATTATTGATGGAGCCATAATCGGCTGGACAATTGTAGGTGCATCCTATTCTGTCGTAGGTATGTTGACATAATGATGCATCTTTTGAACTGCTCGGATCACAGACTTTGAAACAGAATATTCCTGATCCGACGAAATAACTCCATTCTGCAGCTTGTGTATACCCTCCATTGGAAGATGATGATGATGAGTTCCCGGCACTACCAAAAGCACTGGAATAGACTAGGCCACCTAATGGATTACCTCGCTGATCAGCACCATGAGGATCTTCTTCACCTCCATAATCATCAGCTTGCAAATTAAGGGAAGTTTGATCTATATATCCGATCACTTCTACATAATCTGGGGTCTTGATGAATTGGACGCCTTTTAATGCTCCCGGCGGTAAGACTCGTGTTCCATGCGTGTCGGTCGTACAGTACGCTACTAGTTGTTCTTCATCTTCTCCGACTGTAACATTAGGGAAGGGCCCACCCCAGATCTGTAGAGCGATACCAAAAGAAGGCAAGAAGGGTTGGAAAGTCAGCAGACGGCTCGAGGGCTGGAGACAGTCCAAGCACGGCTGTGAAGTCAGGCAGCACTCACGCAGAAGTCCTCGATTGTATTGACGTAAGCAGTTTGGCAGAAACTATCGGGTCTAAGGGTCGTGCTATTGCAGATGTTGTAGCCTTGTTGCGTGCCGCGCGGACCTGAAAAGGAAGGACAATATATCAAATTGTGCTATGAGCGATGACTAACGGACCATGAGTATATTAAGCGACTCACCATCTCCACTGTCGGCTTTATAAGGTAGCCGTGGCCATTGGAAGCGCTTCGAGGCAAGTGGGACATCGCCACCAGTATCTACAGAATTGTGCAGATGTATGAAGTCAGCATCTATACTTTACACTACTCGGTCTTAAGCGCTTCATCCGGAAAGGTCCACTGACCTTGAGTCACTGTATACACAGTCGATATTGATCCGTCGGAATATGTATACACTTGTGCATGAACGCCTGATAAGAACAAGCTTCCGCTGAAGACAAGGAAAGACTTTAGGCTTCGTCTGGGTGTCATTTGGCTTGGCTTCTTGTTTGTGTTTTCGTTACTTCCTCGGTGCTGGTCGAACTTAAAAACGATTACTGCTTGAGATGCTGGACTTGGCTTGTGGGCTGACGAGAGACCAGTAGATGGACTGCGAGGACTCGTAAGAGAGAAGATGTGAGCAGGTCAAGAAGGGAGAGAATGAACGAATGAAGTGAAGCGAGGTGTAATAAGCAGAGCCAGCGCAGCGAGATGTGTTTTTGTGAGAAGTCGCACTGCGATACTCCTAGTGATGTCCTCGCTTTGCAAGTCAGGCAGTGTTCTCCGTCAATGGCAGAACAGCTCACTGGACAAGCACTCATAGTTCTATGTTTAGATTGGCTGCACTCAGTCTGCAATGCCCGACATAGCGGCTATTCCTATCTCCTCGATATTAGTAGACTGGGTATAACTTCAGCCCGTGACCTCAGGTGTGTGTCTCATCCTCCTTCTTTGTCTCTAGCAGTAGATCGTCCGTCTCACCGCACAATAATGCGCGACCAACGTGTCCAGCATTGACAACGGTACACGCTGTGGGGTTGTGGGATTGACTGGAGATCTTGTATTTGTAAATTACGGTAGTTGCCAGTCTTGCGCAGAGTCGCTAGCCAGAAGAGCAGCAGCAGAATGGTAATCAGGAGATGCAGACGTTGTCGATCACCGTGAGCGCTCGCATCATGCCTCAACATGCGGACAGCATCGGAGTTCCCTATCATATCAGGCTTGAACTCTATCTCATAGCAAAAAGCTGGCTTGAGAAGTAGTAGACGTGTCCTCACTCGTCTCAGGTGGCGAGGCTTGCGACGACTGGTTCGACTCAATCCACTGCATTATCAGTCCTGACCAACACTGAAGGTATAAGCATTTGCAGCATCTACGATGACGCTATGTACCTGGGCATGGTGGATATGATATATAGGTAACTTCTGACTTTCGCTACATTCCCGTCTGCTCATGCCTAAGTTTCCGGGCATGCGCCTCTTCCCATACCTGCCTACGGGATTGGTTTCTGGCTTCAGCTGCTCTGCGATCCTCCCACATCTCGGTCACTTTGGCGGACACTTGATACCGCCAGGCGTCCTCCACATTCGGTACCTTTTCATTCAGCGAAGGGTCGAATTTGGCAGCTGGAATGTGCATTGTCTTCGCCGTCGCTGAACGCAACCTTGCCAGATGGCCTCTTTTCGGCATGGCGCGAAATGTCCGAAAAACTTGCAAGGCTGCCCTCAACCATCTTTCCTTGAGGACCGCGTAGTCTGCTTGCTCGCCTGCACAGATATAGCTAGGAACATCTCTGCGCCGCAGATGCTCCCAGAGGTCTTGTTCTTTCGAGTCTAATTCTCGCTCCGCCTGATGTTTGGCTTGACGAGCGGCATTCCTTGCCTCGATGTCTGATTTCAGAAGATTCAGTCGCTTTTGCGTCATAGATTGGTCAGTCAATCTTGCCTTTTCTAAAAGTCGGCACTGGCTCGTTTAGCAAGATATTGTATGCTGGTGAGGGGGCCGAGCGTTTCCTTGGGACTGCTTGTAGACCGAGTCTTCGGAACCTCTTGAAATCCTTCGTGGCTTGCTTAACGTAACAACTTTGCAGCCTGGCTTCCATCGCCTGGAGCTCTGCAGGCATTGTACAGTCTAGGTAGCGCCGCAAAGCGCGGGTCTCTAACCCTGTATCAGCTTGGACAGGCAATTTGGGTGATGTCCCGTGCATCATATAGCTGTCGGAAGTATGTAAGGTCCTGATGTAGTTAGAGATAGAAGAACAGGGTGCCTTGAAAGAGTTGCTTTGCATACTGGGCATCGCCACAGGTCAGATATCTGTGGAGGGCGCTGCAGGGCTATGTGCATACCACGGCCACTATAGTCACGCGGTGCTTAGCTGAATCAGGTGTACATGATGGGTGTACATGATGCCTACTACCAGCCCGCCGCCCTGGATCGTCTTTGTCAGGCGCATGACCAGTGAAGGGATTGTGATGCTTCTACAGGCGACCAGCAGTACCTTTGACAGGCGTGGCGGCACCAGATACAGGTGTGCTAGTCCCGGAAGCCAGACTTGGCGGCGGAACTTCTTTCCAGGCTTCTGCGTTATCCTCCTGTGTATGTATCGTATCCAAAAGTACTTTGAAGTATTTCCGCCAATTTGCTTTTGATGGTACGAAATGGCCTGAAAGGATTCGCAGTCAGCGTTGCTTGATTTAGCACCACTTCTTCGGTTGTCGCTTGGACAGAGTCGCTCACCTCCGTCGTGAAACTCCACCACGGGATCTTGAAATTGGTCCACTAGGGACTGACAGCGCTCTTTGCCATACAATGTTACATGAGCGGTGTGTCTGTACGAAATATGAAGAAAGCTTGCTCACCCATTGAAACTATTGTATCGCCTTTGCCTATAACGTGAAGCGTTCGCGCAGGCGAAAGCTCCTTGCCAAGCGGAAAGTAGACTCCTTCGGCATCTTGCATGGCACTGTAAAGTACACAGCCGAGTTAGTCCATCACAGACTTGCGCAGAAGGATGGCCAAGGCTGCGTACAAGCCTGAAACCAGAATTGCTAGCTTGAAAGGAGGGTGATTTATCGGACTATTGGGAAGGCATAATTGGGAAGCGAGGGCTCCAGCCAGTGCAGCACCTAAAGAAAGTGTCGAATCAGAGTAGTAGACACACATCAGCAGTGGCCAGTGTCGCCGGGACCGGCCTCGCATGGCGCCGAGTGGCAATGCTATCTCACCTTGCGAGAATCCAAGGACCACATCGAATGTTTCCTTCTCCAGAGCCTCTTTCAGCACACTCCAAGTCTCATCAAGGCCCTCGTACCGCTTCTTGTCTTTTTCACCAGGAATCTCTTTGGCAAACCACCAAGCTCTGGGTATTTCTTCTTCGTTCACAGCACTTCCATCTGCATTTGCCGTACTATCATATTGCACCAGACTACCATCTGGCAGATTGACGGAATGGACTATATGTGGTGGCTCAAGGAAGGTGAAGGATACATTCGACGAGCATGCTTTGCGGATTGCTGAAAGACGGCCTTTGAAGATTGAGGCGGACTGGGTGTAGCCACTATCGTCAGGAATGGTACACAGGCAAAAGCAGAACAGAACCAGCTGATCAGCTACAAATCCTTCTGAAAGAGGGACTGGCACCCACCACAGACATAGAACCTTCGTCATTGTGTACAATGAGCGTGTAAAGTGGTGAAGCGGTTCCGATCACGTTTTCCTGCGGGTGTTGGCAAGCAGTAGAAACGCACCGATGTTTCAAAGCATCGACTGATGTCCCGACAAATTCGTGATAAGCCTTATTGCAAGAGGATGATTGAGCTATGATACACTATGTAGGTAGAATACGATAATATACAAGAAAACCAGGACAGATTCGTTAAACTCTCAAAACTATATCGCCGCCTAAAGCTGTTTGTATACAGCAACATTGGATACTTCATCGTTTACGCTGTCGCTCCCGCTGCTATTCCATCATTATAATTAGGTTTTTTTCATTTGCTGTAACGTGATAGTCGTGATAATGTTGATACACTTATTCACAGTATCTTGACGACTTTGAAGTACCGCAGAACTGCGGTCTGCTTGGAAAAATGCCACATTTCGTCTTAATTTAGGAGAAAGCATGAAAATTATACAATCCATGTTCTCTTCCGACTGCCGAACAAGACGTGGTCAGCTGCGTTCATATTTTCTGAGGCTAGGTGCAAGAAAATCAAACTTACGCATAGCATCGTCGCCAAGAATGGCCATCTTTCTCGAATGCCAACCGAAATTATATCCACCAGATTTGCTTTTCCTCGCCAGGTCATATCGATGTTTCCATCTTTCGTCGTCTTTCTCCAGTCTCTCGACTATTCTCTCGCCTTGTGGAGTGGTATGCATTTCAACAGTGCAGTTGACATACCATCCTCTCCATCCTTTGCCAAAGCATACTTTCCAATCTGCATTTGCATTGGCTTCATCTATAGCATCAAGGACTTTCTCATCCATCTCTAGTACCCTCAAGCGATTTTTGGGAGGTTGACCAGCTGGACTGAGGAGGTATTGATGTACGCCAACGATGGTGTTGAGGAGGACATCATTCCTACGGGCTACGCGAGCTTGTGTAGGTGACCCAGGGAAGAGTGATTGTCTGCAACTTCCCCTAATATCCAGTACTTCTACGTTGGGCGCTTTTTGCTCGATGAATGTACTGAGTCCTCTCCATGTCATGTTGGGGCAGTTCGCAAAGCCCAAATCTAGAAGAGCAGGCTGAGCGGGGAATGAGCCAGCTAGCAATTCATCATCCAGAGGTGATGTAGCGATATCCAAGAACCGAAGCTTGCCAGAGTTGAAAGGCACCGACAGCTCGAGCACTTGCTTCAGATGTTCTCGAGCGAGTGGAATAGCCAATGTGCCTTCGTAGAAGAGGTTCAACTCCGTCAAGTCTTCAAGTACATTCGGGTTCGAATGAATCAAGAAATCACGAATAGACTCGCTTGTGAGCATCTGGCATTTCGCAAGTGACAAAGATTGTAGTCGTATTGTGGTAGATCGCCCAATAAGCGAAAGCAGTGGGCCGTTGGTTCGCGTATTGCCTAAATCGAGATGTGTAAGATTGGGGAAGGACATGACGAAATCGGTGAAGAGCTGCTGTGAGATAAGCATGTTGAAGAGGCCTAATCTTTTGACGTGTGGGAATACAGTAGATGGGTTGGAGCTGGCTTGCGCGTGGTCGGTGCAGTATCGAGAACCATCTGTGAGATTGTATGTGTTGCGCAGTTCGTCCAAAGCTTCGATGAATGTTCGACTAACGCATCCACAAAAATCAAGCCTTTCGATAGGCTGGGTGCGTAATGCTAGCTGAGTGCCGTGCAGTTGGTTCGGTTCAAGCTTGAACGCGGTACCTCCGCGTAGCAGGATCTCCTCCAGAACATCGAGGTTCAAAGATGACTGTCGAAAGTGAATAGCGTGTCAGCGTGGGATATAAGTATAGCGAAATAAATAAAAAACCGGCTATACTCACATCAATGTACTCCGTCAAACCGATGGCAGATAGCTTCCCTCTCGCTATGACCGTCGCGTTGTTGGTAGTTTCCACCTGCAAGCTTCCAGGTCCTCTGGTGCCTCGTAAGATCTGCAACAACCTATCCGAAGTGACGAAGCGTTGCCTTGAAGACTCTTTGACAGTCCTCCTCAATCCATGAGATCTGAATTTCTCAAAAGTAAGGGAATGAAGGTGTAATCCAGGATTGTTCGCTCGCCATGATGTGGCAAATTGAGTCACCGCTGAATGAGTGGATGCTTGAGTTACTGAGACTGGCATGAAGAAGCTTGGTGATGGTGAGGTAGGGCAGTCTGGTAAGACATCATCATCCTTATGTCAGTCAGCTTGAGTAGTCTTGTGTTCGTGTTGATGCTTCACCCACCTCTGTCCCTCGAAGTCTCTCTGCTCGCTGGAGGTGTCAGCAGACCTTCACGGACTTCAAACAAAGGCACGCTGCTTGTTCGACCGGTTCTGTCGGATGCTGCATCGCCGAGTGCGGCAACAGCAGCAGCAGGAAGAGGGCCATCACCACCTCCATGGTCATCGTCGTCGTCCTCTATTACTCCTACTGTGCCCAGAAAGCCTTCAAAGCTGGCAGGTAGCCCAATTGATACATCGGCATACAGGAAAGGGAGAGCCTCCGCATGAAACAGGCGATTTACGCGAGAGAGGGCATGGAGAGTAGCGACGGCGGACTGTCTGAAACGTCCAGTGATGAGAGGTGGATCGAGTGCGTCTTGAAGTGATTCTCTATAGACATAGCTGCATACGAGGCTGTGTGTAGGGACATAATGGGGATGTGCAATTGTTGTCAGCTCACCACAGTTTGCCACGATGGACTCGAGCAGGCATCGAGGAGGATGAAAAGAGAGAGGGAGCATAACTCACCCAGCGATCTCAGGGATAGCAAGGACGCTCGAGGCAGTCATCTTGTCTGTATACTGTGTATCAGCTATGTAGTCGGTATGCAGGCAACAGGCCGGAGGGGCTCACCTTCAGGCTGATTCATGCAGACTTTGAAGGCAAGGTTCGAGGAGGATTCACGTGACCGTCTCGCCGGCGTGACCTTGATCGACTTTTCAGCTAATGGCCAGAATGCAGGACAATCCCGTCTTTCTCTTGCCTCTGTACTTGTTGTTCGTACTGTGCATGTCCTTTCAACGATCTGCTACAGCAAACGGATAGCTCAGACGCGCCGGCTCTTCCAGCTCCTTCGACGCTCGAACCCCGCAGAAGGAACTACCGGAGGAGTACTGTCCCAGCCGGATCGTCCGAGCGCCTTCTTGCAAAATGGGGAGGGGAGGAAGATGCGTGTACACAGATGCCGCAACCGAGAGATTGAGGCCCTTCGAGCGATCCAGAACAAGAAGCCATTAGCTAGACATGCGATCCGCAGCATGCCGTCTCTCACATCCTTCCAATGCCCCTCACGGATGAAGCCCGCTTCTGTGCACAGCCTGCTTTAGCTGTGCCGAAAAGCAACGAATTGCTAAGCTCCATCAGCCTTGTCGCTCGTTTACAGCAGCACATTCGATAGTCAATATTGTGATCACATATCACACCACGTCTATCTCATTGAGAGCGATGCGCGAACAGCCAATATACCTGAGACGAATCTGAAGAATCCGCTAGCAGGCTACTAAACATGCAAGCTCCTGGAGGTCCTCCAGGCGGAGACCCTGGAGCATTTGGCGGTCCTGGACCACCACCACCCATGCCAGGCTATGATGATATGGGACCAGGAGGGAATTTCGGTGCGTTACCACCACCTGGCCCACCGGGAGGAGGATTTGGCGGCGACCCTTACGGAAGTACGGGCGGTCCGCCTCCACCTGCAATGATGGACTCTGGCGTCTCAGGTGGACCTGCTAACGGGGGTATAGATGACATCGGACCATTCATGAGACCCATCTTTAACAAGCTGGTCCGAGTCCTTAGCGCTCTCACAAGCTTAGTAGCTCTTATTCTGCACTTTATGGTGCTTGGACAGTGAGTACTTTTCACGGCAGCCAAGTGCACAACGCAAGCTGAATAAAGCTCAACTACTGCCATCACAGAGGGATAACAAGCTACATGAAGCCTTCGAACTCTGCGAAAACCAGCGCTAGAAAGGCAGAGTCAGCGGAAGAGACTGCCGAAAATGAAGACGAGACAACGACAACGACCAGCCGACGACGTTCTTCGACCACCTCTAGATCGCGAACGTCTTCCACTCGGACGCGATCTTCGACTACCTTACTAGGACGTGGCCTGCGCGCTGACACTCAGCAGTTCAGCACTGCAAAACCTACCCCTACCGCCCGGCTAATGAATCGCGGCTTGCTCCAAGGCCGACAGAATAATCCGACACGTTCATCGATAACAGCTTCACCTACACCTAACTATGTACCTGATTCAGATGTTCCGCTAAGAGACGGGGCAGTAGGCTTCACTGCCTCATCACATCTCTTTGCCGCTTTCGTTATACTTCTGCTGTTTTGGCTCGAATGGATGCTGTTCATGCGCAAACCTACCATGTTTAGCTATTGGGGTCCGCTTATTATTGCTATTATACAGCTCTATATGGCTTTCGACATACTGGGGAGGTCGTGAGTGCCTGCCTTTTGTTCTGAGAACGTGCGCTTCGAGCTGATTGGTGGTCTACATTGAATACAGGCTCAATGTAGCGAATCAGGCCGGTGGGTACGTCTTGTTATTGATGGCAGTAATCAATGTGTTTCTGGTGAGATCGTCATCAATCCTCGCTTGCCACAATAATGACTCAAATGCTCACGCTCAATGCTCAGGGCGGATGGACGGTTTTACATGCCAAGAAAGCGAGAGCAGCTCCCCTGATGCAAAGTATGGGTCCAGCAGTGGCCACTGGACCTGGACCTTCGATGGCGGGAGGATTCGATGACCCCTATGGAGGCGATCCATTTGGAGCTGATCCAGCTGCTCCACCGCCAATGCCAATGGATGGAGGCCCTCACGACCCCGGTATGGCCGACTTGAACGACCCAATGATGGGCGGAAATCCTGCAATGGAATTCGGGCCCGAAGCAGGCGGAGGAGATATGCCACCACCTGTAGATCAGGGTGAGGTACCGCAAGATGGATTGCACGGTGGAACATCATCTTCTGGAAGCTCTTCACCTCGTACGCCAAAGAAAAGACGAGGCAGGAGGAGACGAGCCTCTACGGGCACGAGCTACAGAACAGACGATGTAGACTCATACTATGGCGACTCGCCTTCCTATCGAGACCGACGACACAGCTACAGTTACGGACAAAACTACCCTCCTCCAGGACAGACATACGGTATGCCACCACTACAACAAGCACCGCCTGCGAATGACTACGGTCCAACTACCCCTATATCCTTGTATGGCCCGCAAGAGTATCGACGACGCTTGGAAAACCAGCGCCGTGCAAGGAGGCGGACGCTCACGCAGCCAGCGATGCAATACGACCCAAACACTGGCCAGTACATCGAGCCTGCCCAGAACTTCAATGCTCGAAGCATGCAACCGCTATCTCATGTACAAGAGGAGGAAGAGGAAGAATATGTGCAGCAAATGCAACAGCGACCTGGTGATCCAAACTTGAGACAAGATGGTTTTGCTAACAGGACAAGAGTCTGGAAACGACTACATAACGATTCAGGCTTGATCATGTAGCCTGGCTGTCACTACTTCATGCAAGCCAGCTCAGCGCAGTCGTTTCTATATCACCTCTTGAAGGCGGTGTTTCGTCGAACAAAACGCAAGGCGCCGCCACCGAGAAAACCCGTTGGGCGTTACTTTGCAAAAGTCGAGCAGCGCGACAGAACAGCATGTCCAGCTGGATTTTTTGATGTCCAGCTGGACTTTTTGTTGACTGGACGCCTTTCGATCCCGTTCTGGATAAAATCATTCATGGGTGCATCTATGCAAGTCGATACATCGGCTTCCGCGAGACTATTGCAGTCGCACACACCCATGACTCCCACTCACGCCGAGTCTCAGCGTATCCTGTCGAACATGCCAGATCCTGATCCATGCCACCGCATTAACTTCGAATGGAGCATGAAAGATCTGGAAGCATGGAGTCAAGCTGAGCAGGAACTCAAAGCGAGAGCTGCTGCTGGACCAGACTATGACATCAAGCGACCGCCGATATTGCCTCAGGGCCCACTCATGCTCGGAGGACGAGTATGGTGGTCTGCCGCGGCAAGGTTCATCAGTATTGCAATACTCCTGATTGCAATCGTTGCAGAGTCCCTCATTATACTGCGGTAGGGATCAATACCATGCTCCCTTCCTCGATCGTGAGGACTGAGACAGTCTATCTGTACACAGAAACGCATCAGCTCGTATAACAGGCTCACCCGAAGATACGGATCTCCTTGCTGATGCCGGACAGGACTACGAAGAAGAAGCACGACGTATGGCAAGATTCGCTTTGAAATTGTTGAAGCGGGCTGTCGCAGAAGACGAGGCTGGCGGTGACACTGAAACTAGGCTGGGAAGTGCCGAATACACTAATCCAGAGTGCCAATGGGTCCATAATACGGATGTCCAGAATAAGTAGGTTTGCCAGACATTGCTGCTGGCTTCGACCGAGGGACGCATGCTGATGGCCAAAGCCTGCACGTAGCTCAGCCGGCATTCCACTCTCCTTAGCTTATCACGTGTTCACTACGATGATATTGTCCATACTTGTGCTGGCAGAGTTCAAGATCTGGACATATCGACTTCATCCATCTTCCACCCTCAATGTGGGGATCATCCAGGTATGGGCGGGCTTAGCAACCTTGTCCAGAGCGTAAGAACGTCCTCTCTTGGGATATGGCCCTCTTGTCTGATGATGTATACCGATGATCTAACAGTGTGAACGATACGTTTGGTATGGCGTCTGGAGCAGCATTGATCGTTGCTGGTTTTGGTAATATTGTTTTTGTGAGCGGGGAATAAGAAGCCGGCAATTGACCTATATTGGCTAACAGTCCAATCTGCTATGAACAGGGCTTCCTTGACCGATGGACCGCTGGAGGTCCCGGTTTCATGTTCTTTGGTACCGGTGTTGCGCCAGCTAAGGCACAGCTTGGTGGTCCACCTCCAGCCGGCGAGACTGTGCCTACACCCGGGCATCTGGCATCCACTGCGTATGGACCAAGCGAACCTGTACCACCAGATCCAACGAAAGAGCTGCTTGAGAGTGAAAAGCTTGCTGGCTACGTGGCGCCATCCGCGACGGAGACCACGAACGTCAATCCGCAAGGCTTTGCCGCGCTGTACGGCGCTCAAAGCCATGCGGATCCTTCTTCAGTATTATCTACAAGTAGACGGCATGGCTCGCGACATCTGGCTGGACCAGCACCACCGTCGGGCACTGCAGGGCTCGCTGAACCGGCATCGGAAAGGAAGACCGCAGGTCCCGATATCAAGCCGATTTTGGACCAGCTGGCAGTAGCAGATCCAGCAGCGTATCAGAGCTTGCTACAGGAGGTAGCTAGGAGGAGTGAGGGTACATCGCAGCGAGATGCTAGCATGATGGAGGAGAAACCAGCTCGTGTCCACTTTTCAGAAAGTCCAAGGCAACAGAGCTCGTCGAGCAGGAGAGGTAAAAATTGGCAGAGTAGAATGAAACATACGTTCTGATGAGTTTATAGCCATATGCGTTTGAAGATAAAATCGTAAATAGACGCAGCGACGTTTCCAGACTTGCTTCTTTGCTTTGCATGAACTCCAGCGGCGCTTGATGATCGAAAAAGATGTTTGGAGAAGAAAGCGAGCAGCAGCAGCGACGAAGAGAACCGTGCGAGCGCACACGCGTAAAGCTGGCCTGAGGCATGGCGACGCTCTGGCAAGACTCGTGCGGAGAGGTCGCCTGCCGAGCTCCGGGCATTTCACACTGACTTTTTTGCAGGATCATGGCTTCACGACGGCTGTTCTCACCAGCAACTGCAATGCCGGCAATAGAAACTTAGGTGGTAAAGGACTCGCTAGCAGTGGCCCAGTATCTCGAATTGGGACTGCTCCTGCTTCCTTCTCAACGCTGCAATTAAGCTGAACGCCTCAGGCTCGCATCTCTAGTCACGACATCATTTACGAGTAGACCTAGAAGATACGACAATAACGAAACACTCACGAATAACGACGATAGATAAAGAGCAAGATGGAGTATCCTCAGCAGCATTATAGTTATCAAGAACCTAGAACATTTCATCCTACCATGTTCCCTTCTCCTGGTTACGCACACTCGCCTGCGGAGAACGTCGTCGCTTTCGATTACATGCATCCACTAGGCTTTCAAAACCATAGTCAGCAGCATTCGCCTTACAGCTATCACAGCCCACATCAACCTCATCATCAAAATGTATATCAATCGCCTTATGCGCCTCGAAGAGGTTCGCACGCTGGACCTGGCAGCATTGGCCCGGTGTCGCCAAGTAGCTCGGCAACACCCACTACAAGTTGGACTCCATCTTCATCCATTAGTCGCCAAGTAGGGTCAGCCTCAACAAGTAGATGGGCTGATCCCCACAGCAGCTATTCTGGATTTAGCGGCCTACCTTCGACACCGGTGATTCGGCCTCCTCAAATGAACGCAGCTGCACCTGCATTTACGCCACACTTCAGCTCGCCTCAAGGTTCAGTAAGCCAAAACAACCAGATTTATCCTCCAGTATATAGCCAAAGCGGTTCTATTTCCCCAACGGAGCGGAAGTCAGCGGTTCCTCGTCTCCACCGAACTGCTCCTTCAATATCGCTATCCACGTTGAATCGCCCTGCACCTCCTGCCGCTCGCTCACCGTTAGCAACCCGAGGAGTCAGTCCTGTAGGAAGCACCTTCTCAACGGGGACAGATGGTCTACCTCTCCTCAACTCATTTGGCCTGCCCGTCAACAAGCCTAGAACATACAAGGTTCTACTGCCAATGGAGTCAGAGGATTTGAAACCCGAAGAAACCCGCAAGAGCTCACTGTGGAGGCGTAGACCGGTCACCGACACCCTCGAAAAAGCTGTAGATGAAGAGGATGAGGAGATGCAAGCAGACTTCCGATCGAAGAGTCCGCATCCTGCAGAAGTCCATGGTCCGGAACAGCTCCCTGAGAATCTCGAAGTGAGCCGTCTCCCTCTTTTTAGTGACCTACCTGTACTTATACTTTGACTTATGACCAGATCTTCCTGCCCAATGACTGGGCCACATTGCGACAAGCACTATTCGAAGATCGTATGGCCAAAATCGGCATCACACGGGATTATTTGAACAACATGCACACCCTTCTGGATCAGAAAGCGCCTTCACCTTCCACAACCTCTCCGACCAAGCCTCCCATACGTCCGCATCTTCGAAGTGAATCTGTCTTTGCTGCCCCGTTCGTACCGCGGTGGGCTCCGCCCGACCAACCTCGTGATCCAATAGCCCTCGTGGCTGCACCGGTCAATAAAGTAAGCAGGCATGGTGCATCTATGTCCATGGCTACCCCGTCCATTGCGGCTGGATTTATGCGGCAACAACCGCCGTTCGGCCCACGTGAGCAAGATCCGTCTCGCATAGCAGGTAGTAATATGTCGGATACTCCTGGTTCTACACTTCAACCTCCGCAAGAAGAAGATGAGGAGGAAGATGCTGAGATGGAAGGTAGGCAACAGTTGTCTGGGAAGACCCTCGAACTCCAACCCCATGGACACGGCACTGGGAAGGAGTTGACTAGGTCCGCCAAGGAGTTGTCGCTCAAGGAACTGTCCGCAGGTTTTGGAATAGGCTCAGAAGCGGAACTCCACAGTACGCCAAGTTCACCACTCCCTCCCGAACTCAATCGGGACGCGGATACACGTGGCTCGCCTGCTCAGTCGCCAGCGGTATCCACGCATGAGCGAGTCGCAATAGAAGGAGCAACTGGCCATATGTCGCTGCCTACTTCAGCTTCTCTCGACGAAAGCATGGAAGAACATGCAAGCACCTTGCATGTGCTTCATGAACCCAGGAAGAGTGTGTCTGCTCCAAACCTTCACGAAAGGACAGCGGGAAGCTCGCAGTGTCAGGTACCTAAAAGTGTAGTTGAGGAGCAGAGACTGCAGTCGACGGAAGGGGACGAGAGTGACATTGAGTCGGATGCCGCCACCGAGTACTCCAATCCATCCGACGAAGAAAGAGCAAGAATCAGACGAGACCAAAGCCTAGGTGCATCGCCATCGTTGCAGTTTCGCAACTCCGAAACTTGCCTTGCCCGGAATGACAGAGAAGCAGTCTCACGCGATGTACTCGATGAAGCATCTCTCGCTCCACAGCGCCCTTTATGGCTGCATGCTCAGCCTAGCACGACGCTCGACGCTTCGGTATCAGTCAAAGTCAGTCATATTACTCAAGAATCACAGAGCACAGTAATCAGCTCCGCCCCGCAGCCGATAGCAAGTAGCCTGAATGCAGATGCACCTCCTTTTGTACTGGGTTTCAAATTGAGCTCGTACGACATTGATTCCACATCCAGTATCTCGAGCTTCAATTACCAGACCAACAAGCCGGTGGCAGTCATGGACAATGCGGTGCACTCCAAGCCCGCCTTGAATGTGTGTGCCCCTGAGTTTATGCCTTCCTGCAGACTTCAGCCCAACTCCGGCAGCACGACGGCGAATGACCTTCTCGGAGCAGGGGATGATGCAATACATTCGGTCGGAGCTCAGAACCATACTGAGTGGGAAGATACATCAACTCTAGTACGTACATTAGGCGATGCGAAGTCAGCAGTCGATACCTGGTTGTCGGAGCTCGGCAGTCCAGAGGATCTGGTAGCATCAAGTCAGCATGCAGGCCCCCCTCTGGGACCTGGAGAATCGGTTGATAAGGCTAATAATGGCCCACGCACCAACATGACAAATTTCCAGTTTCCTCCGTCACCCCCGCCGCGTTTGGCAAAGGAGACAATGGCAATTAAGGCTCCTCAACTACCTCCTTTCGGCGCCATCGGTCGAAACACCTTCCGAAATGCACTGAAAGGGTTCAAGCTCGACGTCAGTGACAAGACCTTGAGCACGTCGGGCTCGTCGGCGGTGACTGGCAAGCTTTGGGCGCGACCAAGGATGCCTGACTTCGAGCACGGAACACCGAAA
Source organism: Cystobasidium slooffiae (assembly GCA_019775285.1). Taxonomy (NCBI): domain Eukaryota; kingdom Fungi; phylum Basidiomycota; class Cystobasidiomycetes; order Cystobasidiales; family Cystobasidiaceae; genus Cystobasidium; species Cystobasidium slooffiae. Next base: position 175,253 of record JACWFZ010000009.1, read on the forward strand.
GAAGAGGCATTATCGCCCCCAACACCGCCAGTTATGGACATAATGCCAGGTCAGCCTGGGATGTATGAGAGTCAAACAATACAAAGCAAGAAAGAAAGTGGAGCACAGGTAAAGATCGAAAGCGACGACAGTGCGGGTGTGGGCGTGAGTCAAACTCCCAATTGAAGTGCGTTTCCTATTCTGATGCAACTCTCTTTCAAGCAGTTTTTGTCCACGCCTGTCTTTCGAGACGAGGAAGAAGAGCCTGCTGGGGGATATCGCGATAAATCTGTCAGCAATCAGTCAGTGTCAAGCAGTGTCCCGACCAGTATACTTCGAGCTATGCAGTCCACACAACTTCCTAGAGAAACCCATCATCAAACATGGGAGACACTGGAGGCATTGCTGGACCGCAAGTTTGACACCTTCCGCCAAAGTATCGCTACTGAGCGCGAAGCCTCCTCATCACACAGTTGGTCCCCTCAGTCGAAGGCCGCACTTGTATCTACGCTTCGAGAGGTGCTAGGAGAGTCTCCAAGAAGCCGATTCAAGTCTGAACAGACCGTCTTCTCTGACGCGTCATATGAGCGCATGCTCCTTCAGGCCATTCAGGAGACGCAGAACATGATCAATGGTATCAAGCGGCACCAGCGCATCGATCACGAAGGCCGATCCGCTGTCACCTCCGAAGAACAGATATCATCTGTATCGTCAGCTTGCCCGCCCTCTCTTCTAGACAGTGACCTGGTTGAGCAGATCGCCAAGCGTGTTGCGGAGATTATTGGCAATCAGATATCGGCCGAGACCATCATCGAGCAGATGGTAAGCCGCAGCGACCAGCAACCTGACGGGCAGGTGCAACGCATAAGCAGGGCAAGGTGAGTACAGAGTTTGGACATGATTTACCTTGTCTGACGATCTTTTCCTGTGCCTGTATGCCTCGCAGAGAGCAAGATGCATTGAACGGCTTCTCTTCTGTGTTAAATGCTTCACTTACACGATTAGAGCATACTGTCGAACAGAGCATTCACCAAGCGATATCGTCGAATGTTTCAAGATTGGTAGACAGCGTGCTTCCTATATTAACCCCCCTGCCACCGTCTCCAACACGGGCGCCGGCCGTCAAGCACACTTGTTCGGCACAGGAATCCGTAGATCTAATGCCTCACCTCATGGAGATTACGCATGCTGTACACAAAGGAACGGTCGAGAGCGCCGAAGTTATTTGCCTACAGAAAGAGATCATACAACGGGACACCACCTGTAAGGGTCTGACTCTCGAGAACGACAAGCTGCGCGACCTTCTCGAACTCGACCGGCAACAGCATGCTCTGGAGTTCAGCGAAGCAAAAGGTCTTGTGGCCACCAAGGACCGACAATTAGACCTGCTTAAACAGGAGCTGCTTAAGAGGGCGTCCACAATGGATACTGAGGTCAAGGAGAAAGACAAGTTGCATCTTAGAAATATCACCGAGCTGCAGACCACTATTGCGAGCCTTCAGGTGGAGTTGGCTGTGACCAAGGAACAAGTAAAGCAGCGCTCGTCAGCGCAGGAGGTCTTGCAGCAGCAGCTAGATGTCGAAAAGGCACGCGGTATCGATTTGGAAAAGCTTCGGCACACAGAAGCAGCTGTTCACCAGGAGCGCGAGGCGGTCACCCGAAATCTCCAAGCAGCTCAAGAGGTCCAAAAGCAGGAATATGTGAGTTCCCGCAATCGATCATAGAGAAGGCCTCTCCACTAACCCGAGCTGTAGTCGCAGCAGATGATGAAGATGCAAGAGATCCTAGGCCTGGAGGCAAAACATCGCATTCAAATGGAAGATCGATTATCAGGCGCTCAGGAGGAGATTAGACAGTTGCGTCTAAAAGTGGAAGAAGTACGCAGGCAAAAAGGCCAACTAGAAAGCTCGAGAGCAGCTCTCGCCATTCAGTTGGGTGCAATTGATGAGGATCAAGTCCCTCTCGATGAGCGACTGAGCCTTTACCTGAACGCACGTGAAGTTCGCTTCAGAGCGGCTTTTCGGGGGAACGAATGTTTGACGTGCGTGGCTTCACAAGCGTACTCCTGGATATCGGAGTATCTTACAAATGGTGAAGCTGCCGGACGTGGTATTGGGCCGTATTCTGGAACGAAGGTGTTCTTTGAAACAGTTTTAGGCGCGTTTGCCGACCTAGACGAGCAACATTGTGCTCTCAACAATGCTGCCTCTCTTATAAATGGACACAGACACGAATGGATGGCATCTACCACTGATAGTATGGGACCCGCCGTTGATGTGGTCCTGGACGGCGATGGCTGGTGGAGATAGTGGAAGTGAGCTTGCGCAAATCAGGAGATAGGTGGAAATATATGAACCTTTCGTAAGACTCCCCTAATGCGCTATGGTATATGTATCTCGTACTACCTACCAGACCTAGCGGTATGGCTCACCTGCCTCGTCTTTGCGCAACTACTAGTTGAATCCTGTAATGTAGGGCATTTCGACGGCAGATCAAAGCGGTCAACAATTTTACGGGATACAACGAGGACATTCGTATCTGGCTGACCCTCTAAAACATTCAGCTCCTCCTTGTGAACGTTTTCACATCTGCAGTCTGGTCGTGTTCCATCAAGTTTCAGCGGTAGAGAGTGAGGAAGCAGAGGACGGCCTCCGTTCAGCTGCTGTTTCGGTCAGATCTTCTCTCTTTCATTTTCAGGCTGACAATTCGCCATGATCCTTCGGTTGGGTTGCTTTGCAGCCCACAGATAATGGTTTCTCTACACACTGAGCTCGAGCATTGGGACTTGCAATGCTCATCCCGCTGCCCCGGCCACCAAGTTTCGTCTATAGCTACCTCCCTGTTCGCATGCGGAAGCTGCGAATTGCGATGCCTGATGATGACTGCCATTCGCTTGTTCTGTCGGTCTATAATGGCGTTCGAGTTGGTGATTGCGTAACTATTCAATGCTTTTGGCCCCTCAACGCTTTCTCCTTGCGACATGCCTGCGTTTCGAGCAGCTCCATCTAGCAGAGACAAACTACGGCATTTCGGACATTTGATAATGGCCAGGACAGCAGGTAGCATAATGCGTTGCCGGATTGTCAACATTTGGAAGTTGAGCTTTGGATCAGGGCACTGTGGCCAGGTCTTGGGCGTCCAAGCCGTAAACAACTGCGGTTCCCACTGCACGACTGGTCTCGTTTCATCTGCCCAACGGCTGACTCTGCAAACAAACCACCTCCCACATGCCGGACACTCCACCGCACATGTCTCATAGCCCTGCTCTATGAGCCACGGCATGTTCGCAACGCCAGTTTGTTGTCGACCCGGTACAAACCATGTAACAGGGTCTTGAAGTCCCTCAAGTTCAAGCTCGCTGGCAGTTGGATGCAGAGCCCAATAATTTCGAGGTTTCTTCAGGTCTATACCGCGAGCCGCATCAACTTGGGTCGCCGTAAATGTGCCACGACCTTCGGTCCAACGGGAGCCAGGCGTCAGTATCAAACGCCTACGGCAGTGATCGTATGGGCAGCGGATAATCCCTGTTACGACTGCTTGCCTTGCTTGTGACATTGTCATGGGCTATATAGAGAAGAGCAGCAGTGGGGAACAAACAAAGCGCTGGTCCCTGCTCGCGGCCCGTCATGTTGTTTAGTTTGTGATGCAGCGCAACACAACGCTGCACTGCGGTGCCAGGGTGAGTCATGTTGTTTGACGGACACAAGAGTGTCTGCAGGAATGTTAATGTGCGACGACGCGCCTTGCACAAATAGTGAATGTTGGTATGAATGTTCAGTACTTGGGATCGCGTTCCCCCTTATGAAATCGTCGCCAGAACACCAACCACGTATAGATGGAATATCTTGCATCTCTTCTGCTCTCGTACAAGAGGGAAGTCTAAGAAAAGTTGCACAAAAGAATACACTTCGTAGACTTGGAAGGTTCAATTAACCAATGATAAGCTTGTCTTCACCCTCAGCGAACGAGTATTCGGGGATTTCCAAGTTAAGGGGAGCAGGGCCTCTTCTGACACGACCTGAGATATCGTAATGTGATCCGTGGCAAGGGCAGTACCAGCCACCGTAATCACCTGCTTCGCCGATGGGTACACATCCGAGATGTGTGCAGATACCCAACATGACTAGCCATTCAGCTGTATCACAGATCGGCAAACCAGACAATCAGTATGCGTGGACGATGTTGCTGGTGGACGACGTCACTACAACGGAAATGGAAGTGACACTCACGCTTTTGAACTCGGTCGCTATCGGCTTCTGGATCACGGAGTGACTTCATGTCGACCTTGTTGGCCTCTTCGATCTCGCTAGCTGTTCGATGACGGATGAAGACGGGCTTTCCTCTCCACTGTTTAAAGACAAGCAAGAAGAAGAGGAGGCGATACATGGTCAGTGACTACTTCTCTCCCCGAAATGCGACTCGCCCAAGTAGAGCAAAGGCAATCGAATAAAGCCAAACCCACCTTGATGATAACGTTCTTTCCTTCAGGAATCGAGTTCATGTCGACCTCAACCTTTGCCAAAGCCAAGACATCTGCAGAAGCAGACATATTCTTCAAGAAGTCCGAAACGAGTGATTTTGCACCAGCAGCAGTGATGAGACCCATTGTACCGATAGCAAAGTAAGAGAAACCCTTCATTCCTTGCTCGGTTGTCTTTGTATAGTACTTTGCGAAATTGGGGACTTCACTTGCGTGTGTTGAGATGTCTTCTGCGATGGGTGTGCGTGGGACATGCTCGCCGTCGTTTGCTGCGAGTGAGCGAGTCGAGGTTGAAAAGGTTCGTTGCTGATATGGGCGTGATACTGGAGCTGAATTGCCAGTTGAGAGTGCGAACCAAACAGGAATCAGCTAAATGTGCAGATACAAAGTATGTACGAAGAAGTGAGAGACACACCATTCATTCTGCTTGACATGTGCAATACACCAGCCTTTGCATCAATGTTCATTGCCCATTTGGGGATGTTGAAGTCGGTTCTCTGTGTTGAAACTCCGTGTCCCTCGTGAACTCCCTCATTGTGGACCGCAGGAGGGTTCAAGGTGATTCCTTTGACGATTGGCAGGCCTTGAGATGACGAACGAGCTGTAGGCAATAGATTAATGGCCCTTCGCTGGATGCGTTGAACTGCTGCCATTTTGGAGGATTGGAATTGAAGTTTTGAGGAGGAAAGAGCTGCTCTAATCGGTATCAAACGAACGAGGCTTTCAGGATTGGAAGAGTGCGCAGAGTCCTAGCACAGTGTACTCTCTCTGCTACTCCTCGTATAGATGACTGCTGGAAGTACGTGAATGTCCGAGTGGTGGAAAGAAGTCCAAGATCCCAAACTGCCTGCCAGCTGGATGCAAGATGCTCGTCGCTCTCTTCTTCTCCCCATTGGCCTGCAGGCGGGTGGCAAGAAGACACGGCTGCAAAGAGCTGCTTTTACTTTCCAAGAGCCATCTGGCTATACTGCATCACACCTGTACACACATGCCAGTCTGATAAGGTCACTGTGTCTATGTTCCGAACGGTCTCTCTACGACTTCTTCGCATGCACGCATAAATCCGATCACGTTCAGTATCCCGGTGAGATCCGTAAGAGAGACTGCAAGTTGGTGTTGACATCAGTGTGCAAAGGAGCGTGAAGCCTCTTTGTAGACCACAAGGCTACTCTCGCGAGATATCTGCATGTACTGAAGCACCAACACTTTTCCATCCATCTTCTCGGAAGTTGACTCCCTTCAGCCGTGTCCGGACAAGACTATCAAGGACCAAGAACAGATATGCACACACCGAATTCCACATCACAATGTTCTGGCGTCTTACTCGCTCAGATCTGGTCTAGAAGACTGCACGAATCAATATTGCTGCTACTCGTGCCGCCCAGAACACTCTCTTGCCTTCTCTGCCGGTCTAGTCCTGCTGGTCCAGCACACGGGACCTACCAGACCGGCTGGCCCTAGCCATGACATACTTTCTCAGACAGTGAAAGGTTGTAGGGCCTCTCAATGTACTCAAGATGCGATATGACCGGTTCCTATGCCTTTCCAGACATTTTGGTAAATTGGGCTCAGAGGATTGGAAGTGCATAGCTGGGTCTTCTTTGCACTTGGCTTATGAAGTGCCAGAGAATCTCTGTACACTGCTTTGGGGATCTTAGAGCCTCCTGGCATTAAATACAAGTCGTAATCAACCACCAGCGCTGCGTGCTGCTTCCCAACGCCTTCCGTAAGTCCAATACCGAGCGCACATGCTGGCCTGGTTTAAGATAGCGGCAGCTTTGCCGTGTATTTCTCCCGGTATTGTAACAGCAATCATTTATAGCAAAGCGATTCGGTGAGTAGATGTAGCTCATGCTAGGCTGAGATAGAATCACTAACCCTTTCAAGTCTCATCGCAGAGTTGGAAATATTCTTTTCCTGTAGTCAAGTGCACAAACTCACTTGAATAAAGTGAATTGCGCACTTAACTACAGAAAAAAGGTAAGTTACGGAAGGCCCGCATTTCATTCTATCTTACAGAACAGTACACTAACATAGGCATCTGATACGTTTATCCAGATCGTTACCTCTTTTCTTGCGATTCGCCCCCTTTAGACCATCAAATCTAGTCTGCTCTCGAAAGGTCAAGCTTCATAGTGGCGCAACTCAAAAGCCTTCCCAACTTTATCTTACACCAATTGAGCGACCTATTAACTATGTCAAGCAGCTTTTGGATGCATGAAGTACTGGATAGTGTCAATCTTACTGCTTTTCTGCAAGGCCGGGAAGGTTCATCCAAAAGCGCTCCCGCTCCAGCTATGCAGCCAACACGAAGTCTTCCACCTTCCAATCCGAATTCCCGAAAATTCGCACCAAGACGCAGTGAAGGAGAATCCATTCTGTTCTACACTTAAGGAAGTAGAAGATGCATGCATTTACGCGTCCCCGCATCATTGTTGGATCCACTTGCGCTCATGATATGCCTTTCTCAGACGAAATAGCACACGACATCCGACATGACCGACGAAAAGTCAGAGGCAAGCCATGCAGGGATTTCCCACCTTCCAGCACATGTTACGTAACGGATAAATCAAAGCCAAACGTCTCTCGTCTTATTTGGAAAGTACCGAGTTTCCACTGAGCTACATGGAAGTTTTATTCGGGTGCACGTTCGCACTTGCCGGATGAACGCAACTGATTCATTGTCAGCTTTCAAAAAGTAGTGCTCTTTGCGAGGTGCGTCAAACTTTTATTACAAGCCCTAAGACTTACATTTGGCAGAAGTGTAACCTTCGACAGCATCCGCCGCTGCACGTGAACAGATGCTACCCTACGCCCGCAAAAATCCCCGTGAAAAGTTCTTTCCGAATGCCATGTGACACTCACACTCGTCCCAATACCTGTGAAGCAGCAAGAATCTATGAGTTTCCTACCCGACGAGTGACAAATCTCCCTTGTAAGTGCATTCCGAGTGGAATGCTCTTGCAAGTGAGATTTGTCACTTGTCGGCAAAGACAAAGGCTGCCATGCCATGCATCGCATATTGAGCAAGCTACATATGAACAATTATATAAGCAAACAAGCTTATCTTTAGGGCTGGTGCTTCAAGCCTTCCCCTGATTCTGAAGAATCTGGTCGCTATCTCCAGGCAGGGTGAACCTTCGGGCACGGCAGTGGCGCAACACAACAAAACTATATGACATCTCTGAAGCCAACTAAGGCGGCCCATAGGATACTTCAAGCAACTTCAAATCGTACGGAGGAATGATCCGCTGCCTAAGATATTCCCTCTCCGCATTTTGGGCAGGTTCATCCTAATGCGCTCCCGCCCAGCTATGCAGTCTAAACAAGACCCTGTAGGCCGTCACACTAAATTTCCGAGCGTTCTATTTTGGTATCGTACAAGGGAGTTTAGGGTTTTCTGAGCACAAATGAGGCAGGTGAATCTTTGCGAAAGCCTCCCTGTCCCCGACTACCTCAAAATGCTGCCTGTCTTCTTTCGTACGGAACACTATCTCAAGCTTTGAATGACCGAGCAAGGTTCTGAAAGGCCCAAGAATCTATCAATATTTTCAAAAAGTGTCACGTACTCAGATCAGATGCTCTCATACATCTGTTCACGTATTGGTAAAGTATGTATGGTTTGAGCGCTCTACCACTGAACTACAGCGAGGTTCTGCTGGCGCCCCTCAGCAATTGCCAAATTCCCTTAGAGGGACCCTTGGCTAGGTAAGAATGATTGTCAGCCTATATTTGATAAACTGGGCCTTCATTTGAGGCTCCAGGGACCATACCTTGTGAACCATAGGGTCTTGAGGCTTTGGCTGTCACACGTGCAAAGACGGTACCTTTAAGGCCGCATGAAGCGGGTCCAAAATACTGCTTAGAGCCATGTCGCCAATGTTATTGATCTTAAAAATCCAGACAAGCTAGAATGATTGGCTTCAATGATCCACAGTCAAAGATTGGTAAATTCGCCAGTCGAGGCAACCTGATTAAACCTGATTAAACTGGTATCGCAATAGTTAGCGTGTCAGAGGTGTCAAATGATTGTCGGCCTCCAAGCAAGCGAGACAGTCTAACCTTTAGATGTTGGTACTAAAAGTCGATTCGTAAGCGATTTCATGTCCTTGTAGGTAATTGGCGTGCTACAACTTGTATTACTTGTGGCGATACCGTAACATTGCAAGAGTGACCCCGTGTGGGAATTACACTCTATAGGCTACAACAACAGAACTTATTGAAGTAGATAATAATACTCAACGACTACGTTAAGATGGGAAGATAACATTCAAGCCATTGTACTTCACATATCCTACAACTGCAGCCAGACTAATCAGAGCACTTGGTAGATCAAGCTGCACGATAGCCCATATCCATATGCTCCCTAGTATTGGACAGCGGCGCATAACTGTAATGCCAAATAAGAGTGCTGTCAGTCATACCATACCGCAATGCTGGACAAGTAAGCCTACCTTGCAGATAACCAGCCCTATTGACTATGTGAATCATGTACGACCCGCCTATAGCGGACCACGAGAACAAGAAGATCCTCGTGAGCAAGCTGTCTGGATATTTGGCAGTGAAGTAGATCACGAAGCCGAGCGCTATGAGAGAGTACGGTCAGATTGGCCATCGCAACTGCCTGATAGCTGAAGTTAAAAAACACCTGGCAAAACGTTGATAGCGCGACTCAGCTCTTCTCTGAATCCTCTATCTTGTCCATATTGCGCATGTATTGCCAGATCTCTGCGAACAAGAAAGTCTCTGTGTCAGTCTACTTTCCTATCGCAGACCCAGACCTAGTAGCGCGTGCATAACGAGGCCAGCGCTATTGTGGCAAAACAGGACAACGTGACACGTACAAGCACAGCCAGAGCGTCGAGAATACGACCATCCATAGTATGATCTTGAAGGTTTCGTCCTCTTCGATACTGGATAATGTCAGGGGTACATTGCCTTCGTTTATCCGACTGAGATCAGGCAGCGGCAAAGCCTCGTCTTCGTCGATTAGTTCTACCAATTTCCTGGGTGTTTGCGGTACATCACTCGAGGATGAAGCGGGTGCGACAGGTTCCTGTTCTAGAGTAGCTTCGTCATCGTTGCCATACTCGTCGTTCTCGTCCGAGTCCTGCTCTAGCTCTTCGAAGCGTTGTGTCGGCAATTCTGAAGGCCGCATTGTGAAGAAGGACTCGCTGCTAGCACTTTCTCCCATGACACCCGTATCACGGATAATGCGATACATTTCCTCTTCCGACATAGCCAGGTCATCATCTTGCTCTATTGTCTGTTCCACTGGAGCCGGCTTGCCTCTGCTCTTGCTCTTCCCTTTGCTCGGTGCCATGACCGTCCTGCGCAGCCTGTGCCTACAGCTTGGCGTAAAGCCAAAGTGGCAAGAGTAATCTGGACAGACTTTCAAATGTGCTGTTGCTGACTGCATATGATATAGATAACAATTGAGAAAATTATATGGTTACAGCATGCCAATGGTGCTATTACTTGTCCGTCCCCCTGAAAGCAGATGGATTGAGATTCACTGCTTAATTTCGCATCAATGCGTTAACGACATGGCTGACTTTCATTGCGCGGAGGTCGGTGTATGTTTGGCCTGTACCGATAAAGACGATGGGCTGTCCGGTGACATATGTCATACTCAATGCGGCACCGACCTGCAAGAAGGCGCGGTAACACGTGATTAGCACGACTCGCTGTCCTCTACAATCGATAAGCAGGCTCACCTTGTCATCAATGATATCCATCTTGGTCAAGATCATGCCATCAATACCTCTTGCTTTGGCATTGCTGACTCCGGAAAAGTCCTTCAACGATCTGTTGAACTTTGTGAGCTGATCCACGGCTTCATTGCCAGTCACGGCTTCTCCGACGAAGAAGATCTTGTCCGGGCTATTGACGGAAACAAGCTGTGAAGTATCCTTTTTTAGTGAAGGGACATCCGCAACGGTCCACGATAACTACACACCTTCGCGAGCGCTCGCATCAGTGGCTCATTATCTTGCATACGTCCTGCAGTGTCGATGAGTACAACGTCGAAGCCATTCGATGCCGCTGAAAAGACATGGTGTCAAATAAACTCCAAGAGACGGGAACAAGCTGTGCTCACCATAGCCTATAGCGTCCTTCGCAATTCCAGCAGCGTCTTTGCCGTAACCCCTCTCGTATAGTTCAATCTTCGCCTGGCCATCCGCATCTGCATCCTGAAGGTGCTTCAATTTCGAAAGATTGCGAACATGTACGCGAAGCTGTTCCACCGCTCCCGAACGGAAGGTATCACAAGCGGCGATGAGGACCCGCAGCTTATTCTGAAGGAGCCAAAAGGCGACTTTCGACAAGTTCGTAGACTTCCCGACACCATTGACTCCCACGAAGGTGATAACATAAGGCTCGCGCGCGGCATCGTTCAGGCTGCTTGCTGCACCGCTGGATTGGCGCTTGCGTGAGATGTCAAGCAGGATATCCGTTGAAGTCTTGCTTGTCAAAACACGCGTTAAGGATTCTTCCAGCGCCCTTCTGACTTCCGCTTTCACTCCTCCATCTCCGAAACCTGAAGTCTTCTTGCCTATCAAGCTTTGTGCGACACTATCGCAGATCTGGTCCGCAATGTCTCTAGCAACGTTCTTATTCATTAGATGCTCCCGCATGCCAGTCATGACCGGCTTGATATCTTCAGGGGTGAGAGTCTTACTAGCGAAACCAGCTGTAGTACTCAGCCTCGAGAAGAAGCTAGACAGGCCAGATTTCGGTTGTTCTTCGGCTTTTGTCTTAGTTGACAGTTTTGCTGCGGTCAAGGATGCTAGAATATCATCTTCGTCGTCGTCACCTTCTCCTGAGCGGTCATTGTAGTCCGCCACTTCATACAGCCCGGTAGCGTCTCTCTTGCCCAGCCCTCTCTCATCTACTAATGCGTCAAGATTGGCTTCCTCCAGCTCTGCTTCCAAATCTTGAGATGAGTAGTCCAAAGCAGCAACGTCCTTCTCTGACACCCTTCCACTGTCATCCCACTTGCGCGCAAGCTTAGACGGCGTGCTTGAACGCTTCGTTACTGCTTCAGAGCTGTGGAAACAAGTTAGCCAGTGTTCGTCCTAAGCATGTGATGAGGAATTCTACTTACTCGGAAGCTTCACTTGCCGAACTGACTCCTCCTTTAGCTTTCTTCACATTCACTCCCCTCGGACTTGGCGATAGTCTGCCTTTATTTCTCGCTTTGAGAGCTGCAATGTTCCTAGCTATCGCCTCCGCGTCCGTGCCAGCTTTCGGTGATAAAGTGGGAGTCGTGGCAGTCTCCTTATCGCTTGCAGTATCAGGCGAGTGGATGCCATTGGCCTTGGCAGAGTCTTGTAAAGATGCTTTGCCGCCTTGCTTTCTGCCCTGTCGAGCTGCTTCGTCCTCGAGCTCTTTCACAAGCCTGGACACGATGGCATCCCAGCCTTTCCAAAGCCCAGACCAGTTACCATCTTCTGGAAGTTCTAATTCTGACGCATTCCCACTGGTAATGTTGCGAACGAGATCTCCGTACTTGTTGCAGAAGAGGGTCTTCATGCTGTCAAGCAGCTTCTCCAGATAAGTAAGGTGGAGGATTCTAGGCCAGACGACGACGAAGATGAGGCCAAGATCATTTGCCAGAGTCCACATGAGTGACTGGGCATCCTTGTCATATCGGTTTGTTGCTCCATCCTGCGTTGTCCCGCTGCTGCTCAGCAGTACCTCCTGCACAAGCGAGTTGAGTGGCTGGGCCGAGCTGCTTGCGGAAGATGCAGTGTAGCTCTTGCTCCATAGGATGAGGCCGGAGGTGTGCGATATGCTGAGACCGTCGAGCATGCTTGTTGGAGCAGAAGCAGCAGTGCCTGTGAACGTCTCGCTTGGTCTGATATGTTATCCGGCCGAAAGAGGCGCTTCCGTCAGAGCTGGGCCTGGACCTTCTTCGGATTGCTGCTCAGCGCCGGTGGCGAAGCGAAGGGCTGCAAGAACCAAGAAAGCATGCATGCTAGCAACAGACAACATGATACGTCTTCGTTTTTGTGAATTCCACGGAATGATAGTAGTATCAATTGCTCATTGGGCCCTGGTCTAGTTGGTAAAGCATACAAGAAACCCTCGTTATGGGTATGCCACTTCAGACTTCAAAATACAGCGAAACGGCACATATGAGCGCGTAACTTTCAACATCACCCTGTTCATGCCTCTTACTCTACTGAGTCCATAGCTTCCTCTGCCTCTTCTTCGTTCTCACCATTCAGCGAGCCTTCAGCAACCTGGAAGATGTTGAGCGCCAGTCCGACTCGATGGAACACTATAGCCATACAACCCGTCAGCAAACTCGTCACAATGACTGTGTCCTTGGAGCTCACCACTTCGGACGCTCTCTCTAATCTCTTGAGTCATATCTCGAGCCATGAGATCCACTGCAAGCGGGTAGATGATTGCAACGTGCTCCTGCAGGATAGCATCATCCCATGAGCAGATGCCCTGCAGAACTTCAGCAACGACCGGTGTCCAAGCCGAGATGTTCCGTGCTTGCGACTCTGCATCGAGTGCAATATAGCCTTCTAGGATGTCCACGCCGAGACTGATGGTTGCAGCATGTCAGTGAAGGCCTTTCCTGCACACCTGTAGCTGTACTCACGGCAGGAATGCATCGATCGTCTCTTGTCGTTTGGCGACATGATCTGGCCGTGTGTCAGAATGCATGCGCAACAGCACATTTACTAAGGTCGCCGCCGAGCTTGATTCCTGCTTCAATAGATTTGGCAGTTGTTTCATGAATCCAACCTTCCACAGTGCGAGTCGAAGATCTTTATCGGCATTGAAACGCTTGGCGAAGCGATATGAGTGATCTAGCTCAGCCATGAGGCGCAGTAAGTCGGCGGGAGGTATAGTTGCGTAGACTTCCTCGTTCTGTAGTAGGTCGTGTGCTGTCTCGATGAGCAGCAGCTGCAGGACACATTTAACGATGATTTGTCTGAAAATACGCCTCCGTTCAGAAAAGCCTAAAGGCTTGGTAGCACGCGAAGGATCGTTTGCAGCTGGTGCCGAGGTATCTGGCAAAGGCGTGGGATGAACGAAGCCATTGCCGTTCGCTGAATCACGAGATACCGACGTCAGTGGCCGTGACCAAATATCGGCCAAGTATAAAAACGTACCTCGAGCGTTTTCGGCAGGAGATTCGGGTGCATCGGGGTCTAGAGGCACTCGGAGATTCTCGTCGAATAGCTGAGTGGCAGTCGTCGTTTGGAACAATTGAACGAAAGTCGTAACGATCTTCTCCCACAACTCCGGGGTAAGCTTGTGAACATTCTTTTCCAGCAGCTGCTGTAAGCAGGATGTACCGATTCTAGCGAGAGTATCGTTTTCTGTGGAGATATCGTCAGCTAAGGCCTTATTGGTACATGGCCAGAGTTTAATCTCACCTTGGCAAATACACTCCACTAGCAGGGCCAGCAGTGGATCGAGCATTCGCAGCAGCACGTCGAAGTAGTATGTAAACAGGTCGACCAGATCACGCAGAGCCTGAATCATCGTAGTCGAGAACCAGACACTCATTTCTTCATGCGTGCTCAAGCGTGAGACATCTGACCGAGATCTCAGAACCGCAAAGATTGGGAAGAGCACTTCCTTGCAGACGCTGTCCCAGAATTCCGTTGGGAAGCTATGTCCATACGCCTTGAGTGTCTCAAAGAGATAATCCAGCGCACTGCGATGATGGGCTCAGTTGATGCTCGCCGCTTGCGAATGTGCATGACTTACCGCTTTCGAACCTCGAGATCCTCTCCGTTCATGATGATATCGTAGAAGCCAAAGAGCACAGGGAACCAAAAGCGTGTCATTGGATCGTCGACAGCACCGTCGGTTTCGGATTTCGGCGGTGGCCCGTTCTCGGTAATCGGGCACTCGGGACTTTGCAGCATTTGGGGGATCAAGCCTCGGAGCATCTCAATAGCGTGTAAGCTGATCTTCTGATACTTGCTGATCTTGCAGAAATCAGTTATGCATACGGCAAGGTCCGCAAAGGAGCCATAAACCACGATGAGCGAGAACTGATTCCTGTATAGATCTTTGACGATGTCAAACGCTTGGTTCGCCACTCGTTCTGAGATGGGGAAGGTGTCAGACTGCTGCACACTCAAGCGCCAGCACGAGACCTACCTGTCTGTACTCTCGACGCGGCGCAGAACACTCCAAACATCGTTCGCCAGCCCGATCTTAGATTATGCACTCGTGCTTGTATCATCTGTTGCATACACGATAGTATCATATCCCGTGCGTCTGGATTATTATTGTGAACCATTGCGTATTCAAATGGCTTCAGGAAGTCTTTTTGAAAGTTGAAGTTTTGCAATTCCTGCTTTTCCAAGAAACGCATCGCAAGTTGTCTGAGGGAGTCCAGCGCCAAAAAGCTCACGTTTGCATTTGTATGACAGCAGACCTGTAGAGCGGAAATTAGCTGATGCCTCGTCATTTGCTGGTCTCTGCACCAACCTGATTGAAGTGGTCTCCCAGAATTGCCCACATATGTGACCACTCCAACCTAATACGATTCATGTTATAGTATGCGATCTCCACCAGCTTCTGTAAGCAAAAGACTCTAGGATGTTCGGCAAGGCCGGATGACTGGATTTCTTCCCACGACACTTCACTGAGTGCGCGGACAAAGTCGACAATGGCGGTCTGTATTTGTACTGTCAGCGCGTTGCACAACTTGCAGGAGTATAAGGAAGGGCTTACACCGGACAAGGTACTGCTCATTGAGAATATTCGATCCGCGGCATTTGTGATGTGCGCCGACAGTGTCTCCAATGCAACTTCCTCCGTAGGTTTGCCAGACTTCACCTTGGCCGCACTCGCTCGGGTAGATGTGACGCTACTGCGGACAGTCATGTGGTCAGACAAAGACTTGAGAAGCAAGATGAGGTGACGTACTGTTTCCGTCCAATCTCCGGCAAGGCTCCAGAGTCTACGCCTCTGGCTATCAGCTGGAAGCGCTCCAGCTGGCTAACGCAAACAATGACTTCTCGCCAGGATGATTTGAGGTAGTTGCCATTGATAGCAGCGACTTCCAGTAAGCACCGGATGGCATCCACGTTCTTGGGACGCATCGCTGCAAAATCATTTAAAAGCGTGTACTTGTGCAGCGTAGACACGAATGCATTCCGCTCAAGTTCGAGATCGAAAAGGCAGACAATCTTGATAGCCTGTCTGAAACCGTCTAGACTGCGTTCGATCACTTGTGAATCTTCTGAGTCTTGCATGGGCCCAGAAATGCCAGCTAGCAATGGCATCCATACGACTTCGAACATTGGCCTGACGTGCTCTACATGACTAGCACTGAAGAAGACATCGGCAGCAGCTTTCTGCGTGCCTCTCCGTTGAGACTTGACCATAGTTCGGAACATCGCTTCCGTTTTACTCGCCATTCCTTCTGACTGCGCGACGTATGCTTCCCTTTGAAGGTCACGGCCAACATACGATAACGCACCGGCTAGACCCGTCGCTTGCGGCGTTCCAGGTACACCCTCGACTTCATCCTTCATCCTGATCTCATTGCTGACGATTTCATCGTAGATATGGCCTAACAGCTCGTCTGGCAAATCTTGTCCATTGTTGATTCCACGATTGTTCTTGAGGAACTCTGCCTTTGTCATACGATTCTTTTTTATTTGAGGTGAGTGAGCGTCGGTATTCAACATGATAGTTGCAAAAGCAAGGATGTAGGCAGTATCTGCATCGGCAAACACGCCAGGATTACAAGCGATATATCGTTCGGCGAACTTGAGCATGTACCGATCTATCTTTTGTGCTTCACCAGGAAGTCTGAAAGACTGCAGGAATGTGCGAAGGGCGTCTGTGAACGGCATATCGTGGAAGTTCATGAGATCCACAAATGCATGCATTGTGGCAACGTTTTCGGCGTCACTGCAAGAACAGTCTTAGAACTCTGCCATGCGCGTGTATATTTGGTCTCGACACTTACGCTTCACCTAAGTATTCCCCAATCATAGCCTTGCTCAGGCCATCAGACGCCGATAACAAGAACTGCGCTACGTCTCGAGGCTGCTTGCTACGGATGAAGCCGTGCTCGATGAGGAATTGTATACCCTGCGTGTATACATGTCAGCACAGCCAAAGATAGTCTACAGATAAACAGGCACTTACTCTCTTGGGTTTGTAGTTGAACTTCTTGATACCTTCGATGAGGGTAGTCTTCCTCAACTTTGCAGTCTCGAAGCGTCCTGGATCGTCGAATGTTTCGAAAGCAGGCAAGGATGGTGTGGAGCCATTCGCAGCAAAATTCTCCCTACTCAGATCGGCTGATCTGTCTCCTTCATCTTCACTGTTCCTAGACGTGCTGCCACCTGCCGGCGAGTCTTGCCCAGCCTCGTGTAAAGCGGAAGATGAAGAGGTGCTTGGGAGGGCAATGACTCCGTTTGTAGTCGGGCGACCTGCCCATGCAACTAGAGAATGCAGAATAGAGACCAGACAATCCAGACTTTGTCTCTTCAGCTGCGTCTCGATTGTATGTCCAGAGTTCGCGAGTGGCTGACCAAAGTATGGAACAGACACTTCAGGTGTTGAAGTAGCAGCGGTTGACGGTACAGGAGGTAGGTAAGGCATGACCATCGTCCAGCTTGCAGCACTCGCAGCGTTACTATCTAGCTCTTTTCCTTCCTTTCCTTCCTTGGGATGGTAGGCAGGCGTGACTGTGGTAAATTGAGTCGTGCTGACGCGAGAAATGATGTTCACGAGGCGTTCATACAGATTGTCTAGTGACGAACGATCGCAGTCATAGTTTATGTATATCTCAACGAGAGCTTGAGGGTCTAGGCATAGTCGACCAAACACGCTAAGGAGGACAGCTTTTTGCCGCAGTGATGAGTTCCGCATTTCCAGTATTGGAAGAAAGATCTCATTGAACAGCACCTCGATCTCTTTCTGTAAACGCGCACACGTCAACTAGGTTCTGTGATGCCATGTACCATCACGCTTACCTTCAGCTTGGTGCGCAGGCCATGTATACAGCGCCAGAAGATCTCGCAACTCAGCTCGAAGACACTGAGCACCGAGCTGACTGCGTTCCTACTGAGACAAAGCAGCAGATATTGTTTGACGGTTTGTAGCAGTGACTGGAACTCCTTAGCGTTGGCAGAGTAGATGACCACGTTGGGATCGTTGAAGAGGTGCATGTGGGATTGAAGAATGGAAAGTATGAGGTGCAGAGATAGAAGCTTGGATCGCATAGCGTGAGACTTCATGTCGCGTTCACTGTCACGGGAAGTTTAGTTAGGCTTTAAGGGCTAGACAGTAGTGCAGTCAAGACTTACCTCTCGACACCCAACGGCTTCATGCCGAGCTTGCACAGCGCTCGGAATACAAGGTATGCATCCTTCGTATGCAGCTCGTTCAAGCTGAAGAAAGGCTGTTGTGCTTCGAGGCCAGGTGTCTTCGGTCCATCCAGACCTTCTCTGCTAGCCATCAACGACAAGCGAGAGATGCCAAGCCTGTATAGTTTGACTAAATCAGCCAAGATAGTTTACGGAAGTAGAAAATGAGCGCACCCTTCCGTCGGTTTAGCACTTTGACTGCCATTCTGTGGTGCTGCATCTGCCTCATTCGCGCTACTTGCAACTTCGATGCTAGGTGGACTTGATGAAGCCTGTTCGGTGGTCCCATTCTCACCGGCTTCAGTTGGTTCCCCTTCGCCTTCCTCTACTTTCGGCCGTAAAGTGTCTGTACTGGGACGCGCTTCATTTTCAGTCGATGGCTCTGCCGTTTGCGCATCCTCAGTGACGACTCCCTCAGACTGCTGGTGTTCTGCACTCCCATTTGTCTCCGGTAGGTGTTCGGTAGATACACCATTCGAGACAGTCCCAGCACGCGAATGCGAGCGGCTCATCGATGGTCGCGGCGACGATATTGAATCTGCTGCACTTGTTGCGAGCTTTGCATCTGGACGCACGCGATTGAAGACGCTGCCTACAATCTGATTGAGCGCGCCTTGGGCTACCATTTGATTCGTTGGGCTCTTTGAAAGTAGGAAGATGTTGTATACCGTCCTGACGGCTTTGAGCTGGAGGGTAAGTCAGCTAATGTTGGAAAGGCATGTAATGATCTGAGGCAAGGCTCACCAAGCTCGACTGGTGTATACTTAATCCTCGATTCGACTCTTGCAGTACTATCGTCAAGATTGCTTTCACAATCTGCAAATTGACAGCATCCGCACTCGTACTGCCGCTAGTTGCAGCTTGTATAGCTGCTGCGGCTGGACCTGACGGTGCTTCAATGAAGCAATCACATATAGTGTCCACCACTAGGTCTGACAACTTCCTTGTATCTTCGTCGGGTACGCCAGCGTTATCTGCATACGACGGTGACGAAGATGCTTGTCCTGCAGCTGCTGAGGAAGCAGTGTCCTCTCCTTCTTCCTGTATGCTTTCCGAATCCATGCTTGGCGGATTGAAGAAGCCATAACTGACAAGCTTTCCAATCGCGTCCAGCGCTGTAATCATGATTGAGTTCGTCTTTGTCTCGCATGCTAGTCTTAAAGGTTCGAATACTTCTCTACGTCTATCTTCTCCAGTATGCACACTTGATGTCTGACTAGCTGGAGCTTTAAGAATATCAAGCGCGCGCTGGGCGGCTTCTTTAAGTGCAGGTGTTCGACGTGCATCTTTGGAATTGAGAATTGTCTCGTAGGCGCTCACTACCAGCACACCTTGAAGCAAAGGTTTACGACCAGCTGCACTTGTAGATGCTGTTCGTGTCGAATATGTTGAAGAGGCTCTGGAAGGTCTGACTGGCGTAGGAGCTGGCCGGGCAGGTGACTCTCCTACTTGGCTAGCAGCTATAGATCCGTTGGCTGTAGAGACTGTATCCGAGCGGGGCCGTGGAGGGACATCGGCGTCACTGCTTGTTGACGTGGAAGCAGTAGGTGGTGCAGGCTCCTGCTGCACTTGCGCTGGTTGCTGCTGCTCCTGATGCTGTACTTGCTGACTTTCTGACAGCTCCACGTCTTGGAATTGAGCTGCATCCTCGATAGAGCTGCGCGTTTCTTCTACTGGAGGTTCAGCATCTTTGCTTGGTATAGCTGGCGGAGCCTCATCAAGGTCCACTTCCTCAGTGAGGTCGTCATCATTATCTTCCTGCTCTACTGCGTGTTGCTGCTCGTTGCTGTCCACTGCATCGCCTGCATGTTCCTGCTCCACGCCTGCCGCGTCCACGGCGGTTACTGTAGCTTGACTGTCTTCATGAGACTCTCCATCAAGCACAGGCGATGACACCTGATCCTCTTCCTCCTCCAGCACTGGTCTATCACCGTTACTGCTGCTGCTGTCTGCCATCCTCGGCACCACTTATCCTCCCTACGTCTCTCTGTCTTGCGCAGGCAGCTCTTCCCAACAATTCACTTCGATTGACATGAACGTAAGAGACGCGACTTGTTACGGCGATGAAAGTCAAGCAATGTTATGAGTGTAGACCAGGATACAAGATCATGATGAGTACCGTTATTCATGACCAGTCGGCACTCGACTGTCTTGGCTTTGTAGTGTTCTCCAATGCCCGCGTTGTAGGTCAATCTGATAAGCTTGTACTCTGCTCATCACGCACGAGTGTGCTCATACGGTTCTCGGACCTCCAGAACGTCAATACATCTCAGGTCTCAATGACTATCCAGTACCCTTGCATAGCTAGACGCACCAGCCCTGCTTGTCATGTGCCAGATGTCAGCTTCTTACGCATACTGTAATTGCGAAGTATATTAAGTGGTGGCGTTCGGCCGGCCGGCACCACCATGCAAGAAGCTTTCACGCCGTCTTCGACTTGATTTCAGCAATAAATTGCAAGTTCGTTATTGAGCCGACTAGTCTGAGGGTTTCATTCTGCTCAGCTTCAAGAACAGCGTCGACCACGTCTTATCTTTTCCGTACAGTTCTCCGGAAAGACCTGTCTTCCAGGACGTAATCAGCCAAAGCGGCAAGCAGTACAAGACTTTAGATCCCGCAACTATCGTAGAATGACAGGAAATACAGACATGGCGAAGGAAGCAGTGATGGTGAGTGGCCCCTGCTTGGCCTGAAGCTATCACTTTGCACTGCTTAGCCCTATTTCGCCTTTACTACCGGTCAATCATACACTATAGAGCGAGCTCTGCAAGAAGTTCATCACGGCCTGCCATATATTACACAAGCATGAGGTAGTAGATGCATATGGCCATCTATCAGTCAGACATCCATACAAGCCGGATGTCTTCATCATGTCGCAATATGTAGCGCCGGGGTAAGCAGCCTGTCCACTTCAGCTCACGTGCCGCAAGTACACGGCTGACGAAATGACATGGTACTTGTTGTTTTTATGGCCGTCCGTAGTACACTATCGTCAAGAGACGACCTCATCGAGTATTGGGTTAAGGATGCAAGTCCTGTCGAGTGAGCTGTGTGACACAAAGCCGCATTGCTAATGCAGTACACTGATGCTGCCAACTCTGCAGTCCAAATGCCAAACCAGGCTATTCAGAGCGATGCATTCACAGCGAAATACTCAAAGCATATCCACGTGTGCGAGCTGTTGTGCATTCTCACACTGAAGCAGTCACTCCTTACTCGTTCAGCGGAGTGCCAATGAGAGCTTGCACGCACATGGCTGGCTTTCTAGGAGGTGACCCTGTTCCAGTTTGGGACATCTTTGACACCTACGAGAAGGACGATGTGCAGAACATGCTTGTTTCCAACACTCGCTTGGGAGCTTCGCTGGCGAAAGCTTTCAGAGCCAGTGAAGAGGAAGGTGACACTGCAGATAAGAATGTCGTGCTGATGTAAGTTATAAGCATGGAGAATGATATCGTGCTGACGATTGCGACATCCAGGCGCGGACATGGCCTTACTGTCATCGCTGAGCGAATTGAAGACGTCGTAATGAGAAGCATCTACACCCTGAACAATGCCAAGATGCAGACCACCGCTCTTCTTACACGAAGTGCATACTTGGCTATTTCGCCTCCGCAAACCGAGGCAGAATCGAGACCACTGCAGTATCTAGAGGAAAAAGAAGCGAAAGATGCGGGAGCGATGAACCAGAATACTGTACAGAGACCTTGGAAGCTTTGGTGTAGAGAGGTGGAAGCGGATCCGTTGTATGTCAACTATGGGTAGATCTAGCTTGTGCATTAGCGGTATAACCAGAGCCTCGTCCCTGAGATACCAGGCAGTGCTTCATAGAATGCGGTCATGTAGCTAGTTGATGATCTATCGTTGCGTGTAGCGAGACCGATAATGTAGCAGTGTAATATGGAAATAAGGGAAGGCATTCACTCAATAGTGTCCATGGTTTCGCCTGCTCGAAAGTTGCCCTACAAAAAAGCCCGATCGCCCGCTGGTGGGCTGTGGAACAGGCCATCCACTTTGCTGCTGCGTGACAAGCAATTGCATCAAATCACAAGCAGGCTACACAGTCCCAAGTGCACCTGCAGCCATGGCGACACATCTTCTATTCGAGTCCGCCGTGGGCTATGCCCTCTTCTCGTGAGTTGAAGCTTCAGAGTCTGGCCGGCCATCAACGCTGGCTGGGAGAAAATTGCAATCGTGCATGAAGAGCACCCAGCAAAGCCCAGAAGGACGATAGAAGGGAAAGTAGGACATGAAAGCTGACGCTTTAGATGTTATTGTGACGATGCTGCAGATGCCAGATGGCTGAGGAGATTGGCCAACGAAGCAAGGCTGTCCAAGAACAAATTGCCGACCTTAGCACTTTTGGAAAAATGGTCAAGTTGATCAGCTTCTTGCCATTCAGGTGAGTGCAGTACAAGGGATCTTGAACCTACAGTATTAGCAATACAATACTAATTGACTTCGTCTGGATCCCCTACAGAGATGCTGCCCATGCGCTTGAGAACGCCAACGATGTTTCCGAGGGTAAGGCTCCTGCGGCTTTCATCTGAACATTTCATTCTATGTAGCTATGCTGACCTGTGCCTTCTTAACATATATAGGCATCGTCAACGACCATCTCAGATCATTACTCGAGCTTAATCTGCCATCAAAGAAGTCTGGTGTCATTCTTGGTGTTTCCGACCGTCAACTCGCAACCAGCATCAAGACAACCCTCGACATTGCCTGCGACACCTCTGAGCGTTCACTCGAGCTCATCCGAGGTATCCGTCTCCATGCCGAGAAGCTACTCAAAGGTCTAGAAATGGGCGATGTCGGTCGTTCGCAGCTCGGTCTAGGTCATGCCTATTCACGTGGAAAAGTCAAGTTCAACGTCAATCGTTCGGACAATATGATCATTCAAGCTATTGCAATGCTCGACCAGCTCGACAAGGACGTCAACACTTTCGCTATGAGAGTACGTGAATGGTATGGATGGCACTTCCCCGAGCTCGTCAAGATCGTTGGCGATAACTACCAATATGCAAAGTGTGTTGTCCTGATTCAAGACAAGAACTGCCTTCGCGATAAGTCAAAGGAGGAAGAACTCCTCTCGAGCTTGACAGATATCCTCGACGATGACTCCGTACGAGCCAAGAACGTCATTGACGCCGGAAGAGCCAGTATGGGTTCCGATATTTCACCTATCGATCTTACCAATGTCATCAACTTCGCCGAGAGAGTCATTTCAATTTTCGCATACCGAAAATCGCTGCAGACATACCTCAACGAGAAGATGTCACTCGTAGCTCCTAACTTGGCAAGTCTCATCGGAGACGTCGTCGGGGCTAGACTTATCAGTCACGCTGGTTCCCTCACAAATCTCTCAAAATACCCCGCTAGTACCGTGCAGATTCTCGGTGCTGAGAAGGCCCTCTTCAGAGCTTTGAAGACTAAGGGCAACACACCCAAATATGGTCTGATCTACAACGTGAGTTGGTTCGAGCTCGGTCTCGAGTAATCGAGTCCCGGGAAAAGTGGTCGACACGAGCTAATCGTGATTACATTCACAGAGCACTTTCATCGGACGTGCAGCTTCCAAGAACAAGGGTCGCATCTCTCGATTCCTTGCCAACAAGTGCTCCATTGCATCGAGAATCGACTGCTTTTCAGGTAAGACTACAAGCCTGTTCATTTCTCTCTCTTGCACTGTATCGGAGCTAACTTATCACAATTTCTCACAGACACGCCCACAACCAAGTTCGGTGAAGCACTGAAGAACCAGGTCGAAGAACGTCTAGCTTTCTACCAGACTGGCTCGCAGCCAACCAAGAACTCCGCCGCGATGGCTTCTGTCATTGAACAACTCCGAGCAAACGGTGAAGATGGAGCAGTAGTCGAGGTTGCCGAAGTAGGCGAGACCAGCACAAGTGGCAAGAAGGAGAAGAAGGACAAGAAGAGCAAGAAGCGCAAGTCTGAAGCTGTTGATGGAGGAGATGCTACTATGGAGGGCATCATCACAAACTCGGAAGAAGTAGCATTAGATGCATCCGAGAAGAAGTCCAAGAAGAGCAAGAAGAGCAAGACTAGCGATGACGTACCCTCTGCTCCCTTATCCGCTGCTCCTCCCGTCACTACAAATGCCGACGAGAGCATGGCTCTCGATGGCGAAAGCAAGAAGGACAAGAAGAAGAAGAGAAAGTCAGAGGCTGCACAGGCTATTGTCGGTGATGTCAGCGTTGCAGATATGACTATCGATGCATCTGAAGTCGACATGAGCACTGTCAGCAAGAAGGAGAAGAAGGACAAAAAGAAGAAGGAAAAGAGAAAGTCAGAGGTCGCAGCATAAATGACGGACTATCGTGCATGGCCAGCTTCCTTCTACCTTGCTCTTCCAGCTGAAAGGGCACCCTTCATTTCGCTTTCTCTCTTGTCCCCCTTGTATTAGCTTTCAGTGACTGGCCGTCTTCTGATGTATGCCAGTAGGATATTGTCACTCTAGACTGTATTACTGCTGTATTTTTAATCCATATTTTCAGTCCTTCTGCACTGCACCGACTGGGCTTCTTCTTCGATCAATTTCAGCGCAAAGCCGGCACACACCTAAGGTCACATTATTGGAACGCCGTCGTTCACGACAGCAAGTCACAAGACGCTGCAGCAAGTCGTACTGTACTACTATGCTATAGTATGAACCTCCTGCTTTACCTTTTCCGGGATTTGGATGTAGGATTCTCCGCTAGCATGACCAGACTAATTCGGAAAACTGCTTCGATGCTTCCACTCTGACTGGAAATTCTTCCATCTCCACTGATTACAGACGCTCTAATGTTCTCGACCACTCCCATTTTCCATGTGCCGTGCTCTCCTGACTGCTCTCCACTCTTCCATTCTCTATCCATCCCTCCTTTTCCTTAGTCCCCTGGGCACGATTGCCTTCTGGCGAGGGGACTGATTAGGAATTCACTGCTGGACGTGAGGGTTCAAAAGGACAAAGCGAGATGGAGCTGCTCTCTTCTTTCTTTCTTTCCTCATCAGCTTCTTCTTTCTTAGTTGACAGCCTTTACTGGTTCTCTCCATTTTCAATTTCAACTACTCTGCTATCTTCACATTTCTACCACCGCATACACGCCAGGAACAACACTTCACATCCTTCACCTCACTGCTTCATCCTACAATGCTATCCAAACTTTCTGTCGCCTTGCTAGGCGCTATTTCTCTCTCTTCTACCTTCGTCATCGCCGCTCCTGCTCCTGCCCTCGAGAAGCGAGTCGCGCTAGGAACACCTACGGATGGATGCAGAGTCGGTCAACTTCGACTAGCAGGCGCATGTGTCGACATCAACACATGTCTCTTCGCTTCAGTTTCGAGTCTCCTCAAAGTATCATTAGACATCGGCAACTTGGGTCTATTGAAGCTTGATACTGGCAAGGTTCTCGACCTCACTACCAATACATGCATTTCCGTCAATCAATGCTTGGCCGTCAAGAGTAGCACAGTAGTAACACAGACTGTGGCCGGTATCTTGGGAGTCAAAGTTTGCCAGAGGCCTGCTTGCTCGGGATTGACTGTATTGGTGAGCAATTCTGCATTTGTTCAAAAGTTTAGTGAACTGTCAATTAACGGCTTCCGCCCTGTTGCAGAACCTCAACACTGGTATCTGCGAATGCCCCCTTGATCACGTATGGTCTGGTAGCGATAAAAAGGTCTGCATCAAGCGGAGCTCTTGCAATACTCTGGTGAACAGCATCCTTGACGGCGTATGCTTGCCGAAGGTCTGCCTCGGCGCCACCGTCCTTCTTACTTCCGCATCCGACAAGTCATTGGTTAGTTGACTCGTTTCGATAATCGATGCCAATCTTATCATGCGGACTACCCAGCTGACTCTCTGTTATCGCCTGGGCAGGCTGTTCATGTCGGAACATGCATTGATCTCAGTCTCTGCCAACGCATCGGTGTTCATGATTCGAAGAAGAATACATGCAAGCAGAAGTCGTGCAGCAAGGGGCATATCTTGGTATGTCTATCCTTCATCCGCTTTACGGTTCTCGGCCTCCATCGATGAAGCTCTTGTGCTAACCCATAAATTTCACCTTCTGCAGAACGTCGACAGCGGTGCCTGCGAGTGTCCAACATCTCGAGGTTACCTCTTGAGCGGTATCAACGCCGATATCTGCATCAAGACCTCTGGTTGCTCTACTAAAACCAATACGATTGTCGGCAACCTCTGTGTTCCTAAAGTGTGTGCTGCTGGTCAGGTGCTACTCGGCTCTGCAACCGAGAAGTCATTGGTGAGTGGCTCTTCAATCATAGAGCATTTATCCGTGCTGAGACAACATCTGCGCCGGCTCAGCTCGCACGCGTTGGACTCTGCATTGACCTTGGCACTTGCAACCTTATCGGCTCTGTTGACTCCATGACTGGCATCTGCCATCAGAAAAAGTGCAGCTCTGACAAGATCCTCGTGAGTGGACCGTCGCTATGCAACTTTCTGTTATGAGCTTCGCTGATAGAGCCTCTTTCCAAAATTCCAGAATGTTGACAATGGTCTCTGCGTATGCGCAACTGGCCGCTTGCTCAACTCTGCTACCAACCTGTGCATCAACGTCGACACATGCAACTCCCTGTTGAACGATATTGTCGATGGCTTGTGCAAGCCAAAGACTTGCTCTGGACCACTCGTTCTTGTGAGTCTAATTTTTTTTTCTTGTAAGGTCCTTGTTGGTCAGGTCATGGTACTGATCAATGTTGCTGTGTTGCCAGAACTCGTCCGGACTTTGCGTCTGCCCAGTTGGACAGGTCCTGAACAAAGTCTCGAATTCCTGCATTAACATCAACTTATGCCTGTCACACTCGAATGGCGTCTGCAACCTCCTAGCTGGGGTCGGCGCTGGTCTTGGAGCGACTGTTCACAATCTAGGCGGCGCTGTAGCTAAAGTTGGCGCGACTGTCGACCATCTCTTAGATGCAGCTGTCAAGGTCAAGGTTTCAGCATAAGGGACCCTTCTCTTCTAATTGGAAGCCAGGGGTATTTCCGTCAGCCTCCTCCTTTCTCTCTCATCACACGCTCTTTTAGATCTCATTATAGTTGGATAGCTTGGTAGTGTCTGTCGTCTTGTCACGGTCTCTTTCTTTCGGGACCCGGATTTTTTTCACTTACAAAATATATTACCCAAATGTCCTTTAGCTTCATATATCTTTTGTCTGGTTCGTGTACTTGGGGCTCGACCCTACTGGGTCATATAGCAATATAGCTGCGCTTCACATGGCACCTTTCAGCAGAAGGGTGATACAGGGTCGTAAGCTGACTGCTTCTCGAGTGACTGGATGATATAAAGGTATTGATTTGTCTGGGTATGTTTGGGGGTTGGCAATAACCCTTCTAATGCTGATTACTACGTTTGAGAACGGATTACTTCGAATAGGATCGGAAAAGAGACTGGGTATCGAAAGACAGAGAGAGCCTGAGCCAGAAATTAGTGAATGATCATCTTTGCATTTGAACTCTTTTGTCCCCCTTCTCGTATCTAGCTTGCATTTTCTGCTGTCTTCTTGACAGTCCCTCGGTGCTCGAAGCAGATGAGGCTTTATTGCTTGCGCTGCCGTTTTGCACCGCTGCTTTGGCGGAACCGAACTGACGGAATATGTAAGGAGAAGCAAGCTTGAAGATCTTGTATCCAGCAAATGCAGGTATCTATCACCACAAATGCGTCAAAGAAAGCAGGAACAGGATATCAGCGACACGTGCTTTGCTTGTCTCAGCGGCGCATGACCGAGCGAGCCAGCTTGCTTTGCTTACCGATGCATACAACCACCATGCTTTGGTCCATGCACATGCTAGTATCTGCGCAGCCCAAGTGACGAACACTACATCCATCATGTATTGAGTGAGACCAGCTTGTGACAAGTCGTCGCCTGCTGATAGCAAGGTTCCGTTGGGAGATAGACGCGGTGAGCCCATTGATACGAGCTGAAACGTGAAGAAGAGCGATGGCAGTGATGTGAGAGCGTAGAGAGTGATATGTCCACGTGTACGTTGGGACTGGAAGAAGAAGAATAGAAGCAGTTGAAGGCCCTGTTGAGTAGATACAAGTCTCGTCAGTCTATGACCATGCATGATGATTAGGAAAATAGATGGAGAAGCAGACCAACCTGAGTGATGGCAGTTCCATATTTCAGAAGGCGCAAAGTCGCTGCATTCTCCGCTGCTACTCTCTTGTCACTCTTGTTCGCCATGCTTAATGTAGGTGTCTTCCTTGTTGATGGTATAAAACGAACGAGAAGAGGTCAGTCTTGCAAGCTTCACGTTGTCGGCAATTTCGGTGTGGCGGTCTTCTTCACCTCTTTCCTGCATACCGTTCGAGCAAGCTTGAAGCAGAGCGAGGCAAATGGTCGTCAATCTAGCCTCGACAGGCTCAAATGTGAGATATATCCAGGCTATGGTGCCTCGCTAGCTATACTGACGCCTGCACACCACTAGGCTCGCTGCTATATCGTCAACGGCGGTGGACAGACTGTCCCAGACTGGCTTGCTGCGAAGAAGAAAGGCGAGAGACGGCGGCGTAACAAAGGAGACGATGGACAGGGAATGCGACTGATACAGGTTAGGACTTGCTGCACTGCTGTCCCAATGACAGTGAAAATACTGCTTCAATGCTGATTTGAAAATACCATTCTCCGATCACGTTTTTCTGTGTGGCACCCTGCGAAACTCGTGGAATAGGACTTCGAGTTTCCTGAAGCAAGTAACAAGATCAAGACTACTCGAGATGGGCAATACTGTCTCGTCACAGGCGTCTACAAGCCCCGCCTGCGGATATATGATCTCCTGGAACTCGGGATGAAGAGTGAACGAGTGACAGATTCGGAAAATGTAGATTTCGTGATCCTCTCAGATGACTGGTCCAAGACGCTACATTTACAAGCAGACAGGAGCGTCTCTGTCCATACTGCTTCGTCGGTCTTCTACTCTACTCGTATACCTACTCAAGGTCGAAGTCTGGCCTACCACTTTCCTTCATGCGACGCTTTGATCGGCGCCACCGGAAATCAAGTGTATAGACTCAATTTGGATCAAGGAAGATACCTCAACCCATTCGAGCTCAGTGCATCAGTAGCTGGAGTGAATGCGGTAGATGTCAATCCTGCTCATGGACTGGTAGCGTGCGGAACAGAAGGAGACGGTACAGCTGGAACAGTCGAGTTCTTCGACCCGAGAAGCAGGACTCGAGCTGGTATTCTCAATCTTCCAGTCGAACAACTCACTGGAGCCACCTCATTCGCAGGTGATGCCTTCGCCGAACCCGTATCAGTCACATCGCTCGCGTCTCGCATAGACGGTCTCAACATCGCAGTCGGTACCTCAACTGGCCACACTCTCTTATATGACCTACGTTCTTCACATCCCTTCACAGTCAAAGATCAAGGATATGGCTTACCTGTGAAAGCTATCGAATGGTGCTATTCGGGCGGATCGGACAGCAATAATGATATGAACGAAGGGAGCTTAGGTCTACTAGCAACAGTGGACAGTAAAGTACTCAAAGTATGGGGATCTCAATCTGGCGATAATCTGATATCCATCAATCCTCCCAACGATATTAATGATCTACACATATACCCCGGAAGTGGACTGGTCATGCTAGCCAACGAAGCGAGCCCCGTAACTGCTTATTACGTGCCTCAATTGGGTAATGCACCTAAATGGTGTAGGTTCTTAGATGGTATGACGGAGGAATTAGAGGAAGATACAGTCGAGACCATCTACCAGGACTACAAGTTCGTCGACCGAGAAGAACTACGAAGGTATGTCTGGACAGCATGTTCATCGGTAAGCCAAGTTGCTGATTCAGCTTTTCTTTGTTATAGTCTCGGAATGGACCATCTTATTGGAACAGATACACTCAAGCCATACATGCATGGTTTCTTCGTCGATCTACGTCTATACACCAAGGCACGAGCCATCGCCAATCCATTCGCATATGCCGAATACCGCGATCGACTCATCCGAGAGAAACTGGAGAAAGAAAGAGAATCACGTATTCGTGGTGCATCCAACAATAAACGTATTGCTCAACTTGAGAAACAAGCCAAGGAATCAGCTAAATTGGTCGAGAAAGCTAAAGTCAACAAAGAGCTTGCTGAACGGATCAGACTCAAGGAAGAGAAGGAGGAGAGACTACGTATTAGGCGCGAGGAATATAAGAAGGCAAAGGCTGCTGCCAAGGAAGGCGCTGCGGACGGAGCGGAAGTTGGTGATTCAGCCGAGGAGCAAGAGGAAGACGAAGAGGGCGAAGCTGATTCAGAAGAAGAAGCTACTACGTCTGCTGAACAAAAGAAGCCTTCTATTCTTAGCGATAATCGATTCAAGGATCTCTTCACGAATCCAGACTTCGAAGTCGACGAAGACTCTCTGGAGTTCGCTATGCTTAACCCTTCATCTGCTACCACATCTAAGAGGACGAAGGACAAGCAAGCCATCGAGCGCGTTAGAGCGAGTGATCTTATGGGCGATGACCTGGATGAAGAAATGGACGAAGATGACCTTGACGAAGACGAGTCAGACGATGGTGGCTCAGACAGTAGCGACGAAGGTGACCTTGGTCAGTATGACCCTCGTATGGGCAAATCAGCAGATCGAGCGCCAAGAGGAGAAGTCGATGCTCGGACAGGCAAGAGGAAAGCACCCAATCAGATGCGCGAGATTGAAGCTGTCCGTGCAGCTCGAAAGGCGAAGAAGGAAGGATATCCAGCTTCAGCAAACGGTGCAAGTCGTCGCCCTCGTCTTGTTGTGGATGGTGACGATGCGGAAAGTACGACCCGTACGCTGGGACAGCGCTTACATGTCGAAGGGTCAAGCAAGGAGAATACCCGACACGGCCGTTCATCAATGCGGGGCTCTCAGCCAGCTGGTACGGAAGTTGCGCGAGCCCTACCAGGTGGAGGTATGGAGTACACTTTCGTACCGACAACGACAGCAGATCAAGATGCCTGGGACGAGCGGAGAGCAATGGCCAGAGCGAAAGGCAAAGCGAATCCTGAAGATACTAGCATTACAGAGCGACAGGCCAAAGCTACTCTCAAAGCTGGCAAATTTGCCGCTGGATTGGAAAAGGCTGATAGTGCAGCTATGATGAACGCCAGAGCTAATTTGAGTATGGACGAAGATGTTAGATCCGGCAGAAAGGGAATGCGTAGAGACATCAGAAGTGCTAGTAGGAACAAGACGAGGTATCTCTAATGTCGAAATTCGTTTCTTGACGTACATGTCGTCCTGTACACTTGAGCTTGGGACTGTTCAACCATGAGGCATTGTTGTTGCAAAATTTAGAAGTCAGAAAACGCGCAATCTCTGGAAAGCAAGCATATCATTGCGGCTTAAATACGGCAGACTGCTTGGCATCACGCAATAGCACTACAACAAGGACTGAACAAACATGCATTGCCCGGAAGGTGTTCTCTAATCGCTTTGGACGTCCATGTCTTCGCTTCCGCTCGAGCTGCGTTCTCTAGTTCTGCGAGGTGGGCTTTTCGCTCTAGTATCGGCCGGTGATGGACTTCTTCGACGGGGTGGTGGTGATCTAGATTCATCTCTTGCGCGGCTTCTACTCCTGCTCCTGCTTGAAACAGAGCCAGAGCGGTCTCTACCTTGACGGAGAGAAGGAGAACGAGATCTTGAGGCGGATCTTGAGCGGGTACTGGCACGTCTGCCTCGACTGACACGGCGGGCTCGAGGGGGCGGAGAGCGTGATACACTGCGGGATCGGCTCCTGGATTCCTTGCGGGATCTGCTCCTGCTTCTGCTTGGACTGCGTGAGTATGACCTGTCTCTTCCTCTTGTCGCAGGCGCTCGTCGAGGTGGAGGGGAGCGGGATCTTCTTCGCTCATCTCTATCACCGGGTCTATATGAGTCCACTAGATCATTCCTTGCTCGTGGTGCTGATCTACCTGCATCTCTCTCTCGATTATCTTGTATCTCGCGCATGCGGCTTTCGCGATCCTTCGCACGAGCTTCAATTTCCAGTCTGTTTTTCTCTATGTTTGCAGCTCGCTCCTCACGTTGACGAACTTCTCGTTCAGCCTGTTCTACCTTTCGTCTTTCCAGATCAAGTTCGTATTGTCGTTTTCGTTCAGCGAGCTCTTCATTTCGACGTTCCTTCTCAAGCTGTCTCTGATGGCGACGTTCCTCTTGCTTTTCTTTGTTCATGCTTTCACCTTCAACATAGTCACGAGGGATACCGAACGCTCTCTCGAATCTTGCATTGTCGACTGCTTTGGCGGCTAAAAGCTCATGTGTCTGGAACTCCTTCAAGCTGCCTCGGTCAGCAGCAGCTGGAGCTGAACGGCCTGGTTGATTTAGACGTTGTCGTAGCTCATCCACTTGCTTTTCAACTTCTTCTGGGGATACACCTTCATCTTCTAACTTGTCCTGCAATTCCAGGCATTGTACTTCGATTTTGCGCTTCCTGTCGTGCTCCAAGATGGCGGCGTCTGGAGCTCGATGCCTGACTCCCATATCGCGGTCTGACATGACGCGATACTCATCCCGAGGTCTTAGATGTGATAAGTTGCGAGTGACGTGTCTGTAAAGTTCCTTTGCTGTCAGTCCGCTGCTTCACTTCGCATCCTCGCTCTAAAAGTGGCTATCGCACGCTCACCCTGAGGTTCCACTGCCTCTCGGCGTCACCAGACCGATGCCGTTGTACATTGTCGACTAAGTGATAGTTGACACGCCTCCTTCCTGCTTATCCTTGTCCCTGCCGTTCCCTGTCCTTGTACGTCGTGTGTCAAGGTCTTGCACTTGAATTGGAGCTGCAGAGAGCGGTGGAAGACAACAAATCGCTGGATTCACAAGGTTTTACTGCTTTGCTTCTTCCCACCACGAGCAAGACTAAGAGCCAGCAAGAGATGATACACCAGCAATACTGGAAGGCAAGAAGCATGCGGATGCATACTGTGCAGCTGCATGCCCATTGTGCAGTACCGCAAGGGAACTGGTGGACGAGAATGCTTTTGATGGCCTTGAAAAGTGATGGACAGGGTACGGCGAAGAGGGCTCCTCAAGCAAGGACGATTCAATCAAACTAAGCCAAATCTGAGTGATACACATGTTTGCTATTGCGAGATATGCGTATACGAGATTAGAAAATTTGCAACGTAGCTGGAGCTCTAAAACTACTACGCCCGCCGCACCTTGTCCAGCATTCAAGTAGAGGCCATTGCAAGAAAGCTTCGCGACTATCTTACTTTCTGGTCACTGCAACTTCCACGTCTAATACTGGCTGTCTCACCTTCCCTGCTGGGTTCATAGCTGTTCTGCGCAAGGAAGATATTCTGGTATCCCGGGCATGTCGTTGTCCCGAGCTTCGATCCCCCTAGAAACCACTACGACAGTACGGTCAGCTCTATGCTTTCATGCTGGTCAATCTGAGCGTATGTTCCGACTGGCGTACACCTTCTTGAAATCTCCCTTTGTAGCACAGTATAGCCTGCGCGTTGTCGTGTCAATAATAGTAGAGTCATGCGGTCTAGCCTGCACACTCTACGAGTAGCGCAAAGCAGCGATTCGGATTGACATCTGTGCAATCTTTGCTCTTATCGTGTATGTGAAGTATGAACAGGCAGCATAATTTGCCTTCCTGGTCCTAATAATACAATGAATTCGAGTGTTACGAATCAACTTCGCTACTTCAATTATCCCATGGATTGTACTCGGGCTCATGACTCTGATGGCGGCCAGCTCGAGCTTTAGTATCAGCAAGCTGAGACTCCGGACCGCGTTCGCCTGCCTCCCCGCTGTCCGTTTCATTCGTCTGCTCTGGTGGTACATGTCCTGCCTTGAGAGGCGACCCGTCGGTGACGTCGGTCAAGCGAGCAAAAGAGGGTGGAGGTTTGGCTTCCACTGGCGTAGAGACCCCGTCTACAGGATCTTCTATCTCCATCGCTGGCGACGCAGGTATCGAAGAAGTGGTATGGGGCAGATCGGGTCGGCGAGGATGATTTTCCGTTGCGCCATATGTACGTCTGAAGACCCTCTTTAGCCTTTGATCGCGTAAAGCCGGCTCTCCACTGCGACAACGCAAGAAGTGTAAGCTGAAT
Organism: Cystobasidium slooffiae; assembly: GCA_019775285.1. NCBI lineage: Eukaryota > Fungi > Basidiomycota > Cystobasidiomycetes > Cystobasidiales > Cystobasidiaceae > Cystobasidium > Cystobasidium slooffiae. Next base: position 209,162 of record JACWFZ010000009.1, read on the forward strand.
CAAGTCACATTAGCAAGAAAAGGCAGTACATACCGTTCTCGCTCCAGAGTATGTACTTCCGCTTCCGCTTCATGATCCTCGACCAGGATATCAATGCATCCTTCAGGTAGCTTCTTCGCATCCTTGCCTTTCCCTTTACCCTTGCTTCGCTTTTGCTTGCTAGGCGAAGGTGTCAGATATTCCTGCCGCCATGCGCGTCGGTCCATTTCTCTTGTCAAGAGCCATTCTCTACTTCGACCTTGTATGAAAGCATCTTCCAGCTCCCGCATCTCTCGACGCGCTTCTTCCTTGGAGGCGTCAAGCACAGCTACAGTCGGAATTTCGCGGCGTCAGTTACTCCCAAGCCAATTGCACTACGATTCCTCGGGGATGTGGCGCGACTTACGATAATTATAGTCTCCAAATTCCAGGTGCTGACTCTCTTTGTACAGTTGATCCTCACTATCACTGATCTCACCGAATTCAAGTGAATTGTCGCTGCCACTATAGAAGCTGCCTCCCTCGTTGTCCGCCTTGACACCCAAGTTAGACGCAAGAGGTACAACTCCTGCTGTCAATCCTCTAGCCTCCGCTATAGCACTCGCTTCGGTATCCAAGGAATACCGCGGGTCGTTATGGACAACCTCATCTGCTTGTTCTGGTGCAATTGGAGCATATCCCCTGTCCATGTCTCTCCGCTCGCGAATTGCTCTGCCTATGGTTTGTACGGGATTTGCGAGAAATTCAGCAATATGCGTGCCGGTAGAAGTGGACTGGATAGGATGCTCTAGCACATCTCGAAGGTGTCGACTACCATCGGTTGCTGTGTAGCCGTGGCCATGCAGAGGAGCTGCTCTGGAGGCATGACGTCCATAAGCTTCTTCCGCATCCGTGCCCGGCATAGGAAGCCAATATTTGGTCTTTCCACCATCCGCGTAGCGTAGACCTGCCCGAGCGCGCTTCGCTCGCGCATCTCCAGTTGCGGAGTGCAATCCACCTTCGGCAGGTTCGAAAGTCCGGTAAGAGAAGCCACTGCCTCGAAGCGTTGTAAGACTGTCTCCTAGGACATCTTTGTATCCAAATATTGAGTCTCGGACAGCGTACATAAAAGGTAGTCTGCCACTATATGTTCTTGTCTTGCTAGGCTTGTAATCTTTGTAAGAGAAAGCGTATAGGTGTAAGAATGCAAAGAAAGGCATTTCGAAGCACAGTACAGCATCTGAGATCGCAATTGAGAAATGTTCGCTGGAATATCGATCTAGAAACAGGCAATCAGCCCGTGGGAACACCGACCTCTCAGACGGGCATAAGCTTACCGGAATGCAATAGGCCAGACTTGACGCCGATAGAAATTGCTGCTTGCTGCCAGAATGTGAAGAAAATCAAAGCCTTCACGCATAAGAACTTCGGCATGGGGCGGAAGGGTTGAAGGTCTCTATTCGTGCACACCCAGAACATAGCCAGACAGTAGAGACTGAGAGTAACGCTGAAGTTGTACGCAATCGTGATGTAGGTGTACCCAGCATTGAGTTCAAACTGACCCTCCTTGTACGTATCGGTCGCTTTGAGTATGATAGTAATCCCGGCAAGGACCGGTTTGACTTGAACGTATTCTGTATCAGGTTTCGAGAGATGATAGTCAGCTCTCATTGTCTCGTTCTGCCTCACGGGCGCAGGAACTCGACAAGTCACGTGGCAGGATCCGAGCACTCACGTAGGATGCCGCGTTTGAGGAAGAGGAAACTGAAAGGGTCGCTGATGTCTAAAGGTCGACAGAAGATACTGACTGGCCAAGGGTGTGGTGTAGGCTCGCGACCGTGGAGTAGCATGAGTAGAGCCCTTTCGCCGCCGAGGTAGCTGATCAAGAGTTCGAAGAAGGAGCTGACGATGAGGATACGACATCAGCAAGGCCGAACTGGGACAAAATGGTACAAGACTTTTCCATGACTCACTATATACAGAATGCTTCGTATAAATCCCGGACCAAATCAATGAGGAAAGCGGCCTCTAGACTGAAGAGAGCGATCATTGACGCCAGTGCGTAGATGGGGACCAGCAGGAGGATACGGACGACCCATCTGAAGTGCGGGCATATGGGATCAGCAGAGCAGTAGCGAAATGAATCCTAAATTCTGTTGCCTACCTCTGCAGCAGCGGCTTTCGGTAGTTCTTCAGCTGCAGCACTATGCCGTAGAGCGATATGACAGTTGCGACGCTCGCACAGACAGATGCTGCAATGAGCACCCCGTGCGGCAGCGACTCCTGGTTCCCGCCATTGTTATCCACAAGGACTGTACTACGATAGCCTTCGAACGGCATTCGTAGTCAGTTGCGCATCACGAGAGCGGCTTGCTGCTGGGCAACCCAGGCTCTGTCACGGTTCCACAGCCTCTAAGCAAAGTTACCGCCACCGCAAGCAAGACATGGTATAACGGAGATTCGAAAGGTAGATTATATTGCTTCACTGCATCCCACATCAACGCATACTATGCTATATGATCAAGGGCTGCTCTCCTCGACGACTTCGCCAATGATTGCAGACTCTCAGAATCTCCATGTCAACGAGATGAGGATATTTCCGCACGAAACTCTCAGTGACTTCCCAAGCAGATACATCGAGAAGATCCTGGAATGCAAGACGTTCAGTGACCCTCTATAGGCTGATCGGTGCCATCCTACCTGACTTGGGTGTACGATAACACCAGCTAGCAAATCCTCTTTAACTTGCTTTGGAATGATGGTACTCCCATCTCCCATAGATATGAGGCGGTCTCGCATGCCTGCCCAGAGGAACTCGTCTACGACTGGATCGTGTGTGACATTCTTCTGAAGGAAAGTGCGCTCCAGAGGCCTGGGCAGTAGGCTGAATGGATTTCTCCGGTGATTTTGAACGTGACTAACGAAAGATAAATCGCCTCAGCTACCGGCAACTTTTCCTGGAAACCTGTCTTAGAGTAGAGGGCTTACTAGTCTATCAGTTGCATTGCCTGGACTTCAAGATAACCCCGACTTGGAAGCTGGCTGGTGCTGGCACGCGGGGAGGAGAAGATTCCCGGCACGACAAGGTCTGCAAAAGCTGAACTGCCGAGCGAGTCCACGTTGTCTTGTTCTTCAGCTTGATCTTGAAGTGACACGGTTCCGCTAGACGGACCCGCCGTTGACATGGCCACCGGCTTATGAGAAGAGAAGCTTGGGAGCAGCTGGACATCATGCCACGGATTTGAGGAGAATTGAACGGTAGAGAAGCTGCCATTTTGTGGAAGCAGAGGTATGGCCGAGTCCGTAGCAAGGAATGAAGTACTGATAGGCAAACGCGCGTCCAGCTCAGAAGACTCGGATCTCGTTAGCATGCCGTGCGTTGGAACATTGTGTGATGAGCCAGGTGGTGAGGCTGCTCGAGACAAGCTAGCCTTGATTTGTGCAGCGAGGGCTGTCTGATCGTGTCCGCTCGGAGCCGCAGGTACATCCGCTGCGTCGGGTTGCTTAGTCCAGTGAGTAGGAGGATCTGCCGACTCTCTTTGCTTCTTTTGTGCTACTTTGTCGATTTCAGCTGCGCTGCGCTGAAGAAGATCAAAATACCCTTCGGCAGCGATTGCTTCGATCCCTTCACTGCTGAGACCTAATTCCGAGACGAGTCCTCCTAGACCTTTTCCTATGAAGTCGCTTAGACTCCCGACAAGTTTTCGGAGGTTTGCGTTTTCTACCAAGAGAACTTCGGATTGCGAGGGGAACAGCCATTAGAACGTCTCAACGAGGCGCTTGATATGGCCATGGGGTACGTACCACGGATAGTCTTCAGCAAGGCCTCAGTTTGAGCATCTTTGTTGTACGACAGTAGTCGAACTTCGCCTTCCAAGGTGGCCAGGTCTGCTTGCAGTATAGCACGTAAATATCACCACTCAAGCGGAAAGCCGATAATACACGTACACTCTGCTTTCTTGGTTCGCGATTTCTCTTGAGAGATCCTGTTTTGCTCTTTGCGAGAACTACATTTAATGAGCTGACTGAGTTACCATGCCATCTTCGAGACGGCGTTCATCTACTTACAGGGAAGCGGTTCCAGATGTATCGTTTGACCCAGACGCAACCGGCACATCTTCACTGTCTGTTCTGGAGCGCTTTCCGTTAGGCATAGTGTCAGATTCGGAAATAGCCTCGAAGAGCTCTTGTTATGCATGCAGAGCATAGGACAGATGGAAGCTGCGATGAGTCGGACGCTATCCAGTCTAGACAATGTATCGGTGCTGAATGTACAGTCGTGAATGTACACCCCCACAAGTCAAATTACAGCCGATCGCCTGGTGGCGGACAATAAATCGCGCATAATGTGCATTCTCGCGTGAGCGGTGAGCGCGAGAGTCGACTTCTCCAACTTTGCTGTATGGTACAAAGTATGTAATAGCTCTTTCCGTCTTTATTACTTCATGAGCTAGGCTGTGCCAATTGTAGCTTGGGATTTGAAGTTTCCTGAGCGATATCGGTGCCTTGTATAAACTTTGGTAAACCAGGAACTTGAACCACAGTTTAGGCCAAGGTTCTTACACTGATGTCAATGCTGGACTGGCCTAAGTTGAGCACAGGAGAGGTGGAATGTTTCGGTTGTTCCGGCCACAAGAGAGCTTTTGACCTGTCGTCGTATCCCCAAGTCTCGATGACATTTACAGAGATACTTTGAGCACGCGGATAGAGCGGTCGTCGCTTGCACTGGCCAGCAAAAGTGAACCATCTAGCTCTGGTTTCTTCGGCTGCCACGACAGAGATCGCACTACGGAGCAGTGGGCGACACTGCGGGGGTTCAGGTGAGATTTACTCAAAAGTGCCCTTCTGTAAACATAGGAGACTTACTGGGAGTCCGCTTGAAGAAGTAATGTCCATTCGGATGCAGCTGCATTTGAAGCGTAGATGTGGATATGGCCGGCTTCAGTTCCGATGGCCACGACGTGTCTACGCGAGCACAGGCTTAGTTTGTGCCTCAAAGATGCTTGCCTTCGAGCACATACCTTTCGTCTACTTTTGTGCAAGCAACTGCCGTTGCAGGCTCCGAGAATGGGAGAGATGCGACAGCCTTCCATGTGGATGGACTCTGGCCAGATGACTGCCAGATCTTGACTTGCTTGTCCCGAGCGGCAGTAGCGAAGAATGTCCCGTCACTAGCCCATGCACAATCCCAGATAATTCTAGCGTGTGCTTTGGATGCGGACGCGCATGGCTGGTACGTCTCACCATCTTCCGACCGCTCATAAAGCTGCCAGCTCCGGTCACGAGATGCCGTCAGAATGAAGCGGTTGTCTGGCGAGAATTGGATAGAGGTCACCGTAAGACTGTGGCCTGCTAGCGGCGGCGAGATTTGTGTCCAGTTAGCCGTTCGATGTAAGCGGACCACTGCATGTTCGGGCGTATTTGAGCGACAGGCAGAGGCAATCAGGCGGCCATCGTGGGATGCGGCGATTGCGTTGACCTCGTAGCCGTGACCGTATAGCTTCTCAGTTCTGCGTCGAGGTGGTTCAGCAAGAAGAATAGCCACAGATGGACAGTGCTAGACGTACTCGGGCCATAAGGTAGCTGTGAGTAATTCCTCTTCGAGAGGAGGAGCAGTGCTGGCTGAAGGAGTCGTCTGTGCATCATCTCCCTGTTTTTTTGCTGCAGCCCACAAGGAAAAGGGTCAGTCGAGCACTTCCGTAGAAATCCAACGCAGGCACCTACACTCAAAGACAGCTTTATTGCTTAGCCCGAGCGCAGGTACAGCGGCCGCGTTCGGTCGTTGGCCCTGTTGAGGCAGATGTTAGCCAATGGCACTCAGGTGAGGCTTGACAGGGCAGAATGCAGCTACTAACATCGTCTTGCAAATTCGCGTCCGTACCAAGATAGTGCATCGACTCGATAAATTTAGCCGGAGCATCGAATACTCTGACTATCTTCTCTTCGGACCCGCTTATATATCTTAGCCTACTGAGGAAAGCCACGTCTTCTATGTCGTAGCCATGTATTTGTGGCCGGGCGAGCTCATGCCAGGTAGTCACGCCATTTCTTCTCCAGGGACCATGAAGACGTGCAGTCTGATCCTTGCTCACTGTTATGAGATACTGGCCCTCTGGTTCCCACGCTAAACTTGCGACCTTGTCATAATGACCAGAGATCGACAAGCGAGACTTCCAAGGCGCGTCTTGGTTCTCCCGGTGCCATACATGAAAGCTTCCTCCCCACCCATGCGCCAGGATTGTATTGGCTTCTTTTCCCCACAAAGCGCCAAAGAATCCGAGATTCGTTCCTCCAATCTCTCCGAAGCGACTCGAACTCAGCCAGATCTTAGTTGACGGATCAAGAGTCCACATCATCATAGATCTGTCCGCAGACGCGGTCAGAAGCTGTGGAATATCATTATACGGTGTGTACCAATGGACATCGGTGACCCAATTCTCGTGTCCCAGCAGAACCGACTCGGCATGTATTGATACCTCGACACTCCTACAGGCAGAGAAGGCTCGTAAGCTTCAACGCATTCGGATGTAAAGGGAAGACGATTGACGCACCCATGAAAGAAAGAATAGCGTTTAGCATCAATCTCACTTTCCATCAAGCGATCCAACTCGTCTAGCGGATTACCTGTAGAAGATGACAAGGCATTTTGAAGAGGCGCGGTGGTGATGCGCCAGATTCTCGTATACGTGTCTTGCGATCCGGAAGCAAGGAGGACATCTCCTGATTTATAATCGGAGGCCGTTTCCGCAGACTGGTCCAAGGATAGCGGTGCTGTAAAGCTGAGACTTCGAACCCAGTCTGCGTGACCAGCTAAACTCTGTCTGTACTCAAAGCGCGCCGTCGATGCAGTCTTTGATGCGGCGGTACTGGTGCTACCATTGTTGACAGAGTCGGCTCCATCTTGGCAGAATTGAGCTAGCATGTGTATCTTCGATTCGGTCGTTCCGACCGCCAGCAGGATCACTGTGCCGACAGATGCACGGGCTTTCAGCATTGGCCACTTTATCTGTTCTTCATCAAAGTTACCGCCACCTACAATTGTGCTGAGGGAGACGAGTCAGAGCCATGCTCAAGGGAATCTTGCTACCCCCAGGGAAATTATGTTGTATTGGCTCCAAGTCCCCTGAACACGGTAACACTTGCATCAACAAGTGTAAGCTTTTCCCACAGAGAAATACACGCACCATTGAAAGTATAATGATAGAGGAAAACTTCGGAAGCGGAAGTTCCAATGGCTAAGACAAACTTGCCTGTCTCTGCTTCGACGCATGCAAGAGCTGATACTCGGCCTGGCAAGTCCAAGCCGGTGGCGCAGACGAACTAGTAGTAAAGGGAGAATCAGATGAGTGAAAGCATGGCCTGCCAACGACAGACTCACTCCTCGCTGGGTATCTTCCACCCAGATATTTACTCTGCCAGCAGAATCACCACTGACCAGGGCAGCGCAATGCAATGCACTATCGTCACTTCTCAGAAATTTGACAGACACAACATCGCCGCTATGACCTGGCAAGGTCTGATGGACGCCTCGATGACAAGGATCCTAGATTTAGCAAGTACAAGCGAATGTCAGTGGTGCTGGACTCATGGTGGTCATTGTAGTGCCTACCTCCGAATTCCACAATGCCACTAGCTTGCCAGCGCCGAAAGCAACAAGGCCGTCACGTTCTCGGACGTCGGCAACATTGCTGAACCTGTTGCAGCCGGTAGCGATATAGACAGGCTCGCATTGGGGCTGTTTGCCCTTGCCATTGCTCATGTGGACTTGATGAGGCCTCTTGCCGTGCAATTGCTGTGAAGTCGAAATGCAAGAAGGTAATCGAGAAGCTTGGTCTCTTGTCTCATTGCCAAAGCAGACTGATGAACAGGAGGACGAAGTGTAACTGCTGCACACACTATCCCTCGACATGGCCTACTACTTCGTCATAATTGGCACACGAGACAATCCTCTGTACGAAATCCAGCTCAATTCATCCAAGTTCCCCGTTCCTGCGCCATTGCCGCCAAATGTGGCCTCCGCAACCTCGCTCTTCGACACTGGCGGCGCAGCACCAGGATACGGGCACAAGAACTCGAAGCATGTCATGCAGATTGTCGCTCATGCAAGTCTGGACGTCATAGAAGAGGTTCAGTGGACCACGTCGAGCATGTAAGCACGTAACGCCTCGACCGATCACGTCCAGCCTATTTACCATCTCGCACAGGTATCTTAAAGCTGTAGATCGCTTTCATGAGTGGAACGTGTCAGCATGGGTTACTCCTGGAGGTGAGTATGCTGTGCCTCTATCAGCCATACTGTTCCAATAACTCTGCTTTGGCAGGCATGAAGCTAGTCCTACTGTGGGACACGAAGAATGACGATGGTATTCGCTTGTTCTTGCACGAAGCATGGGAAGCATATGCAAAGGTATGACAACTGCAGCTGTTAGCACTGATGTATGCTGATCCTTGGGGCTACCTTAGTATGCACTAAACCCATTTTACGAGGTCAATGCGCCAGTCAAAAGCAGATACTTCGACGCGAAGATACGCGCCAGTGCAAGGAAACACTTATAAACGAATATATTGTTCTCCAGTCGGGGGCAAAACCTTCAAACCTTAAGACACAACAGCACGTAACGTACTGAGCTACGATACGCCTTACCGTAGCTCTCATTCACGAAGTCTTCGCGTGCAAGACATGCAACTGGAAGAGGCAATCGCTTCACGGCCCACTCCTTCCGACTACAGCGTACGGCCAGGCTCACTATCATCCGGAGTCGACCTACAATTAGTTTCGGTCTGATGGAATTGCGATCTGGATTGGAAAGGACTGTTGAGGTTGTGGTAAAGGTGAAACTGAAAGCAGCTCAAAGCAGGCTCGCACCTTGAAAACCAAGCGCAGTCTGCCTGAGACAGCTCTTGCAGAGTGGAAGACCCAGTTCCTTAGGTACCTGCTGTCGACATGAAGAAGTCAGAGCGACTTCGCTTCGAATGGAGAACTCCGAAGGGCCTCCCTTCGGCCGGATATACGGCAAGGTGAGCGCAAGTCGCCAATTTCGTTGAACAGTCAGTCGCCGCAAACACTGACTAATGTGCGTACGCGCTGAGTTTGTAGATCAGCGCAACTGGAATCTAGCGGCTCACTGTGTACTGCATGCGTTGTGGGCAAATACGATCGCGTCTCACTGCACTGGCTTGATATTCCCGTTGCTCCACTTGAGCTATAGCCATCCTGTAATAGGCGTCTCGCTGCTGGAGCGGACAATAGCATGTTCAAATGACGCTTCAGTTGGAGCTCAGCAGACTCATCAGCTTTCCTGACCACATCTATACCTTCACCTCCATATGCGTACTTCCAGCTTACCTCATCATCGGGTACCTCATTGCAACAGTACACGTGGCTCGGACGGATTCGATCGAACATGACAGCTTTGAAGCGCGTATGATTTGTGCATCCGTGGACTGAAAATCTCCTACGGCTTTCCAGCTCTTCGTAAAGTATAACCCATGTGCATATGTGCCCTTAGTATGTTTTCCTCACGAGTCTTCCAGTGATGCGAAGCTGTCTTCCCACGCGCCATTGAAGAGCTCCGGCGAAAAGTCAACGGGTCACAGAGACAATCTGAGGCTATTTCGAAGAAGCAAGAACAAGCTTTCATCTGTTCATTCAGTAGCAGCTTGGGGGCTCGTCAGGAGCGTCAACTGGCTACTTCCATATACAAGTGAAGCTACAGGACTAGATTCTGTCCACTCTCCGCCGCCCTGCTGTTTCGCATCAGAGGCGGCAGGACGGCGAGAAACGGCTGCCTAGAAACCCTCGATCATGGTTGGAGTTCTGCAAAGTCAAGGCAACAATCCATACCCGGTGGCAGCTACAGGCTTCTTACTAGGTAGTCAAGTTACGCTAGTTCTCTATGGCCTGCATATATGTCAGATATCCCGATACTATGCTCGCTTCGGCCAAACCGACAAGAAGAAATACCGTTGGGTGCTGGTGCCTCTTGTCTTTGGGCTGTCCAGCATACACATTGGAATGATTGTATTCTCGGCACACCATTACTTCATACAAGGCATTCTTCACCAAACGATCTGGGATACATTCTACGGTGTGAGCTTGCAGCAATCTTTTGCATCCTTATGCGTCCTAGATCAACTCGGACCGAAGCTAATTGGTGACGTTCACCTGTCATTGCTGTCAACAGGGACTTTCTGGTGAGGCAAAGCGTGGTACAATATACTACCACCGGGCTTATATGGTTCTGTAGGACAAGACTTCATCATTCCGTTGATGAGCTACGTGTCCCATATCTTCTTTGGCCATCGCATTTACATACTGCGAAATATCAAGCCGCGATGGTGGTGGCTGTTTGTTGGCTTTGCAAGCATAACCTGCGCGATAGGGATTATGTAGGTACCACATTGCCAATCATTGAGCTAATTTAGGAGAAGACTGACATGATGTTGTGTCCCTCCTAGTTTCGCGGCCTTAGCCCGAGTTTGGAGCATGCATCCTTTTCAGGACCGACAATCTTTCGAGGCAAGCTATGACATACACAACCAGCTTCCCTGCAAGCCCATCTAATGGTCCTGCTGGCGCAATATAGGCGATGAAGATTGGGCCTGTTGCGGACTCATTTCCCACGGCCTGGCTTACTTGCGCTGCTGCTATCGACGGGGCATTGACGGCTGGGCTCTTGCTTTCTCTGCTGAAAGAGAGAAAAGGCCGCAGTCATATAAGACGCATGTTGTACGAAGTGGCCGCTTTAACGCTCGAAACGGGTACGTCTACGCCCCCTTAAATGCATGTATTGTTTTCATCCCTGAATACCTAGCGTCCTACAGTATTGATAACCCATGTAATCGGTGCCACTCTATTTGTATTGTGGCTTACATCGAGAACGAGAACGAATGCCTTCTGGTTTCTAATTGAGTAGGTGTCTTCTCATCAATACGTCTGCTACTTGCTCACGCCTCTTCATGATTAGGATCATCGCGGAAACCTATGCTCTAAGCATCCTGTTCACGCTCAAGTAAACATATACAGCTTTCTTCACCTTTCAGATCTAGACTAAACTCTCTGAATTGTGTGCAGCTCAAGAAACCGATTTAGAAAGGCAGCTCAGCCCAATTCGCAACAGATGATTGACAGACAATTAGCGCAACTGAATGGTCATAACAACGACACTGAACAAGGGTATCCACCTGTGGATCCAAATCCGCTGCCCTTGAGCGTCAACTCCCCGCGGGCCATCAGCCACATCACCTGGGCAGACGCCATCGGTATTGACGTTGAACACGATAAAGGTACAATCCCGACGAAGGAAAGACCACAGAAAGATGGGAAAGACAAGAGGAGCGGATCTGGGAGCAGTGAAAGTTCATCAGGCGCAACTTCAGATCAAGAATTTTTGCCAACCCTCGTAGTTTTACCGGCTCATCCCCAGCCAGCTTCAAGTAGCACGGGAAGCCATAGACGAATAACGTCGATACCCGGCATGTTCAAAGGAGAGAAAAAGTAATACATCGTAATTAGCATCAGAAGTAGCATACGCAACCGGCATTCTGTATCATAGACCTAGAGATCTAATAGTCGGCTTAAACAGCCACTGTGAAGACATACAAGAAGTGTCATCATCTTTCACAGAACAGATAGAGGTCAAGTTTGATATGACTGGCAAGTGTCTACATTGTCTGTGAGCTTCATGGTCACTGAGGTCGCACGTGAATGCGGCGCGTGCGCTGTGGCGTGGACCGATCATCGACCGGTCTGTATGTACAGAGTACAGTCAAGTCGCTCAAGAGTCACTGCGGATGTAGACAAGTTGTGCCCGGCCCCATGGACCTTTCTTTCGTACTGACAGAATTGGACTCGACTAAGCTTCACCTCGTCCAACTCGGGCTATGGCTGTGAACGATAAAGTGGTTGGAGCGGTGTGAGTATACGACCATGTTCTTAGCAAAAGCAAAGACGCTGATTATTTTCCTTGCAGTGCTATCTACGATCCCAATGGCCCTTTGGCTATCGTAGCCTTTCTAGCTTTTGGGGCAGTCGCAACTTGGCTGTGGATCCGCTATTTCCGTACCAAACCCCGTGCAAAATGGATGCGAATCCTGCTAATTGGTACCACTTTCATGAGCTTAGGCTTTATATGTCGATTTACGCGACGAAATGGTATAAACGCGTGGTCATGGCTATTCGAGACACTCGTAAGTCTTTAGCCCTTTGCAAAGTGGAAAGTATTTTGATTAAGTTGCTGATGGGTTTGTGAACTCCAGTTCATCCTGCTGTCACCATGTGCCTTTTTAGCTCAAGACTACATACTCATGCCTCGACTCGCTCTTTATCTGGACGCCGAAGATTGCTTACCCTTCAAGAGGAGAGCTTTGGTTATCGTGTTCGTCCTGGCGGATTTAATAACCGTTACCGCTCAGCTGGCTGGCACAGCCCTGACTATCACTTTCGGAGACCTCGTCTCCATCGGTCAGAAGGTAAGTAATGCTGATGTGTGGCAGTCATCGTATCAGTCTGACTTCAATACCACCCCCCCTCAGTTGGCAACTGCGGGCTTGTGGGTACAACTTGCGTGCTTTACCTGTTTCGTTGGCATCTACGTCGTCTTCGGTATGCGACTGTACGTGTAATGTGTAGGAAGCTGCCGAGAAGTAGCTGACAATCGTGGACAGCCGGCGGCGCGGAGCCTTCAAGAAAGTGGCACATCAACCAAGACTTGAACGATGGACTACTCTGTACCTCGCTATCGGGGCCTCCTGTGTCTGTATGACGGTGAGCGGGCTATCTTCTGCATACACAAGGAGCCTAACCACTTACGTATTGGCCTTGATACGCTTTTATTTCGGATAGATCCGATCTATATACCGTGTTGCTGAATACACTGCCGGGTTAGTGTCCTCGAATCTGCTGCACTTGCATAACGAGTAAGCTGACGTATTTTGCAGAGCCGGAAGTTCTCTCGGACAAAGCGAGGCTGCATTCTACATCCTAGATACCCTTTTCATGCTTATCAATGTCGCCATCTTCGCGGTCGTTTGGCCCCCACGAATCCTGGTTGCAGAGGCGAATGAGGAAGAGTTGATCATGTCGCAGAGCAAGCGTCTTCCGGCAGCATGAATAGTAGAAATGTCTACTTCGATTTGTGTCAATAGTCCGTGGCCAGTGCGAATACCTTCATTCACATGTTAAAACCTAGCACTTCGCCACACTGTTTGAGTACGTCGGGAGAAGTAGTACAATCTGCCTGTTTGCAGTACGAGCTATCCGCAGTACAGTATGTTGTGCATTGGGGTTGTATACTACTTTCAGGTCTTGACTTGGGCAGTTTGCGGATTTTCATGAGTTGATGAGAGTGAGAGTGCAACCCGACCTTGGGCTGCTGGGAGGCCGTTTCAAGAAAGGCGGCTTGTCCTGAACTCTGCTCCGTGACCACCCCAAGCATATGAGAGCAAGCTAGAGAACAATGTTTCAATGTAGTGGATATGCACAATGCACTACGTGCATCAGTTTTCCTCCATCGTCACTGCTCCCGAGCGCGTGTGAAGGTCTCACATCGATATGAAATCAAGGAAGTTCAGCAATCAATGCTCTGCAAGTCTTCAGGAGAGACGAACAAGGGTATAATTGCAAAGAGGCTAGGGCTACTGGACAGACGATATGCATCATGATCTGCCATCATATAACATGGATGCTGTGAAAAAGGCCGTTGCGAAATTGTTCAAGCTCAAGCATTCTGAAGTGCCTTTGGAAGCCCGGGAATGATGCCATTGCTATGGAGGACAACTGGAACACGACAGACCAGGACAGCATCAGAATCGAACAATCATGGAGCTGAGCGTATGGTCACTCACTGTCGTCGGCTGGTCTAGGAGTCCGTCGGACCTTTCGCGACAAAGTCGAGAGCTGCTTCGCCTCTGTAGGATTAGGATGGAGACAACATATCAGCACACACACAGACGGTGACCATTGAAGATCCTGAAACTTACTTGATGGTATTTCCGAATCACCCGAATGTGAGGTATCCAAGTCTGCAACGAATGAAGCACTTTAGCATTCCACAGCTCCGCTGCAGCCGAGAGAATAATGGAAATACTTACGAAGCTGTTCGAGAGCCGACCGAAGATCACGTCTTCTGTGACGCATACGAGAAGCTAAAACAAGAGAACCGTACTCAGTCAGTGACAGCGACTAATGAGCTTGCAAGACGAAAATGAAGACTCACGGCCAGGCTTCATCAAGATTGGCATGGTATAATCTTTGTTCGCGTTGTCGAGGGTGTCAATTTTGACACCGTCGTTACCAGAGACACCATCTATCATGACTATCTTCTCGACACCAGGGATGTTCGGCATCTTGCTATCGCCAGACGTAGGGAGTGTATTGTCTTGACCGGTGAACGGTACTTTGGCAGAGCCGGCTGTTGCAGGAGCAGTATCACCAGGGGAGGTAGGAGGCTCTTCGGCTGTTTCTTCGTCTCCATTCATCTCATCCGATGAGGTGTTCAGGTTTCGCTTGTTGGGAGAGGTCATGCCGAGTTTAGCTTCTGCTGATGTCGCATGTCAGCCTTCAAAAATTATGGCAGCAATATCTCCAGGCAACAAATCTGGAACTTACGTCGCTGCTGTTCGAGCCACTTCTCATACTCACGATAAGGAATTGCAGAGCGAGCACTCAAGGAAGGTTGCTGATCAGGGTTCTCCATCTTGCTATTTCCAATGACTCCAGCTAAAGGATCCTCCGATGATTCTTCGGTGTCTCCAGCGGGGGTAACGGATGGAAAAGCAGCCATGTCGCTACCTTTCGATAGATCAGGAGAGTTGGGAAGGGAGGAAAAAGCAACGTCTCTAGATATATCAGGAGAAGCGGGCGCTGCCATTGCAGTTCCAGAAGCCAGAGCCAACAGGCTGAAGGCTGCGTAGGTACGCATATTGAGACGGGAGTAAAAAGGTGTGGGATGGGAAGAGTCAGGATTTCGAAGAGATAGGATGTCGTGAACAATGGTGCGGATCTACGAAGAAGAAGGCAGCAGCACTGTTCCGCTCTCGTTCTTCTACTCCCCGGGCCATCTTCTTGGTTGTATCATATTTATTTACTATCTGTCGTCCTCACGTGCTCGACCAGGGCGAGGCACTTGGATAAGAAACACATCGAGATGCTTCATCCAGCTTGGAAATCAGGTGGAGAATGTTGGACGATTCCAATTTCACAATACGAGGAGCTCGCTGGAGAGTGGTTCGTTGCTGGCAGATGGCCTTCTTACGGTTATGCGCTATGCTGCGTCGGGTGGCGATACTCCGTGGCCATATCGACAGTTTGGTTAAATGTACCTCTTTGCACCCGTGCAACACGACCTTAACAAGCGATAGGCAGCATAACTAGACTGATCTTCAGGTCTGGTGACAAAGATTTGTCAGATGGCGGATGAGAGCGATACTAAGCCAGTCACGCCGCCGTCTGTAGGCTCTGGTGAATCAGGCGAGCCAGCAACACCAGCACCGAGTACAGCAGCTCAAGATCCCTCGACAACAGCAGCCCTGCCGGTAGAGACACCAGCTAGTAATACAACGCCAGTCACGCATCCTCCGCCAATTCAGCGTGCAGAGGTATCCCCCTCCGGCAATGCAGCACCACGGCCCGAATCGTCGCTTGTGCAAGGTGCAGGATCACAAGGCAGTTCAAGTGTACCAGTGCAACGGCAACATCAGCCTACGCTACCTCCCAGAAACTATCCAAGGGACCCACAATGGCTCAATTATGGCTCTCTCCCAACCGTAACAGCTAGCCGTGTGCTACCTCGGTTCTTCAAGATCCTGGCAGCCTTGATCTTTATAACCGGGTCAAGTGCAACTCTCCTCACCTTTCTGTATCAGGTGAGCAATGACTTCTACTAGATTATTTACAGCTTTGCTAAATCCGGGACTGATTTCTGCCTCTGTGAAGCGTTTCGTTTTCCCAAAGCTCCTCCTCACTCGCGCGCGGCTTGCTGCTCTCCACCAGCACCAAACCTCATTATACGACAAACTTCTCTTATCCGCCCGCTCTTTGGTCTACTCTAGTGGTAGCTTATACCCTCAAACTCAACGTAAGCTGGCTCAACTACAAGCACCGGACCCAACACTGCCTGCGGTCGCGCAGGCAGACATCGTCAAGTCGGAGGAGACGCCACAGGAGAAGTCTATATCAGACTCGGAGGAGGAAGAACCTCTGTTCGCAGATGAGAGTCCGCTGGAAGTGTCAAAGGAGTTAGTAGATCCGTCTACAACCTCCGAGACGCTAACTTCAGATGTTTTAGCCTCACTGTCTCGACTGCAAGCATCCTTGCAAAAGCACAATACTCTAAGCAAGACCGCTGATGTGATAATTGAAGATGAGGACGACGAATCCGGTTTACCAGATCAGACACCGACAGGAAAGGCGATGAAGTCGCTGGAGGAGCTCTCAACTTTCTTGACGAATGAAGCCTTCTATGCTTCAACGCCAGCCTTTTCTGCTGCCAGCTATGGATGGAACTACGGTGCCTCATCCTCAATACCACAAAGAAGTGGAATGGATAGAGAAAAGATTGCCCAAGTCAAGAATGAAATCAGAAGTCTGAAGGGTATGCTATTGACGAGGAGAAACTTCGCAATACCAAAACAGGAGATTCAAGTGTAGCATTATATCGCTCATAGAATAGTTGTACAACGACAATACACTTATCTGAAACTGTCAAAGAACCGAATACTGGAACTACCGACTCGTTTGACAGCGGCACGAACAGTCCGCAACTGGGCATTCTACATTTCCGCGAGAGAACCATTCTAGGAAATGGGCAGCATGGCCACCGTGACGGCATTGCCTGACAGCGATACGTTAGTCCTGTCCTGACTGACAAGCGCGAAGGGGGTCGACTTACTGGCACCAGCACCAGCTAGTGGTAGTCTCGTCACCTGTAAGGGATACTTCGATGGAATCGAGACATATTGCGCAGCGAGGAAATGACTTTGCGCAATTGGGGCACCGAGTGACCTGAATACCTCACGCTTAGCTTTAGTTTTGGTCCTGCACTTCAGAACGTCACTCACTCGGCTAGCTGCATTCGTATTTGAACGAAGTTTTGTCAACGCTGTCGGGGCTTGAGTATCGGGCTTTCGCGGAGAAATCGTCTCGTTACAGAAATGACAGCGTATCAAGCTGAAGATGAAAACATTGATCAGCCTATCATTCTGTCCCGCTTGCCTCGAAGGTTTCCTCACATATGAGGTGGGGCGGCTAAAGCTCCGATAGCGGCACTGGTCTCTTCGGAGCCCTTGACGGCAAGACTAGCTCGCATTTTATTCCCGCGAGCGATGTCGAACTTTGCTCGAATTGTGTACAGCGTCCAGTGATCCAGCATCTTACGATACGCTTCTATCCAACGCTCGACCCTTGTGTCTTGCAATTGGCCCGGATGAACAAATGCGCCTGCCAACGCTGCAGTCTGAACATCACCCGTCCGATCTACATAGCTCTGTAGCAAGGATATTCCGCCATGCTCCAGACCGGTGAGGAGGAGGCCATCGAGTTCGCCAGACTTGATTGCTTTGTCTGCTATACTTTCGAGTGTTCTCGTTAGCTGCAGAAAGTATAAAAGCAGGTCAGTATGGAGCGGTTGAATAGGAAGAATGATCACCCACTTCTTCATCCGGCAGGAAACGCAATGCAACGCCGATTCTGTCTTTGAGCGGCAGAGCATCTTCTTCGAGAACGTCCTTCCAGTCGCCTGTCGCGAGATACGCAAAAATGGCACGCATGAAAGGATCGTCAAGACTGGTGCTCAAGCCAGCACATAGCTCGTTGAATGATGAGCTGCTTCCATTGTCGCGCTGCGACAGATAAGTGGCCAAGATGGGCGCCAGAAGCTTGAGTCGCTCGTCTATAAGGTATGGTCAGTCTTGGTTCGCTGCATGAAACGTATATCTCTCCAGCTGACCTTTGTTGCCCTTTAAAGACCGAATAGCTAGCTCGATATTTCCACTGAACAGAGCCCATGCAGCCGCTTTCTCAGGCTGATTGTGCTGCTCATATCTTCTGATGACGGATGCCACATCGCCATTTGCGAAATCCGGCCCGATATTCGCCAGTGCAAGTTGTCTTTGCGCGGGTCGAGAGGAGATAGTGAAGGGCGTCACGCCATTCTTCTTATTCATGGCTGCACAGGCCCGTGCATAAGCTGCTTCCTGTGCCCTATTGGCATCGCCTTTCTTGATGCTGCTCCGCACATCGTCGACCACTCCAGCTGGACCTGTTTGCTGGCTTATAGCTCTGTTCCTACGCGATGATATTGCTGAGCTTCGTTTACCTCCGCTGGCTGGATCATTCGAGGGGACGGGCGAAGCAGCGCTCTCATGAGGTTGAAACCCACGCAATATAGAGAGTACACCTTTGAAACCGAAATCATAGTCATTGACATATGCTCTTCCTCCAGCTGATATTGTAGCCGCATGATCGATCCAGCTCCACAGCTCCGTCAAGCCTGAGTCTTTGACCATTCTTCTGTTACGGATTGGGTCAAGTCCGTAGCCCTCTATTGCTCGCTTGCGCATTACGATCGATATATCTTTCTCGAGGGATGGTATTTTAGATATCGAAACGGGACCGTTTTCCTCTTCGTCATCGGTAGTCTTGTACGCATCATAGTCATCCTTCTCTGTATGCCGCTTTGTCTTGACTCTTCGGCGCGAGCTTTCTTGATGATGGTGGTGTACATGTCTTTCAGGCGAAACATTGCCAGACGCGACATTGTAGATTTTGCCAATAGTATGGCCATCTGGAGCGCCACGCACGCCCGAGCGCAGGCTACTAGGTCGACCTCGGGAGATGGCGGACGGCAGAATAGCAGCTAAATTGTCGCCCTCGACGCTGAACTTGTTTTCCCACGAATAAGCAAATTGACCGGATGTCTGAACAGCGTGTATGCAAGTCAGCTCTCCCGTCATGCAGGCCCGCTATTATTATGACAAAGCTCACTGCAAAAGCTAGTTGAGGCGACTCTTTGACCTCGCAAAATTCAACCGAACCTTCTTTGTTGACTGTTACGAAGCGTTGAGGCCCTCCCGAGCCCGGAACGAATGCAAAAGATGTGAGTGATTTCGACAGATTGCCAGCTGCGTAAGAGACAAAGAAGCAAAGCATTAGCCATCTCGAGGGAAACGAAAGAGAAGGCTGCAGCCAGAGACAAACAAAAGTAGACTCACTCCTTCTCTCGTAATACAGCGTAGGTAGAGGTGCGCTTTCCTCCTGAGAAGCAGAGCGCAGCATCAAGCCTGCTCCACTTGATATACCGTTCTCTTCCATTTTTGACTTAGCGCTGCTTGACACTTTTGAATTTGATTCGACTTCGAAGATGTTCCAAGCTGACAAATGATTCGTGTCTCTGTCCAAAGTAGCCAAGTGACCTCGTCTGGTCGGCGAGAAAGCCATTGATAAAGTAGCGGCTCCATTTCCTCCCGTCACTGTAGAATTTGAAGGAGTGAGGGACAATTTACTAGCCTGTCTTGCTAATGCCTTCTTGTCGTTCAATCTATCAATCCCATCTTCACTAGAGAATGTGAGTATGGGTTCGGTAGAATGCCTCAAATCCCAGATGCGTACGATACCATCCTCGCCTACGCTTGAAAAGCGATGAGCATCAAACGGATCGGCTACTAAGGAAGATACGTTTCTAGAAGCCATTATTGCAGTCGCAGTCGAATTTGAAGAAGGGTTCGCTCTGAGATCATAGCCTCTTATCCATTTCAAAGCCATAGCTGCGACTAGTGTACGTGGTGAATGTAAGAAAGTAGCTGCGGAGACTTGCTTGCTGAGACCAAATTGGGCGATGGGTTTAATATCACTTGTAGCTGAAGGAGTAGTAGCAGTATTATTACTACTTCCTGAGAGAGGCGACTTTATCTTTGCTGATAGTGGGTATTCATCGTCTTCTTGCTGTCCGTGCCTTCCAGAGCCAGCGACACCAGCAGGCAAAGTAGAGCCCCCGAACGCACCCTTGATGTCCCATATAAGCAATGAATTATCTCGCACTTTGTCATATCCGGTAACTATGAGGTTGGGCTCGTTATGCGAGAAGGCCACTACATTGCATGGTCTGGGATGGCGGACGTTCAGGTGGACGATGCTGGGAGTTGGGTTCGAAGTGTAGAATGGGGTCTCTGTGATGCGTAGGAGGATAGTACGGCCTGTGAGTAGACCAACTGCAGTGAGGTCTTCGTATGCAGGATCAGGCGACCAAGCGAAGCTCTATCACAAGGAGGAGTCCCCCACCTTCAGCTTCAATGATGGCTTAAAGCTAGTCATGCGTGAAGCTGGACACACCTTGAAAGCAGGCAAGTCACTACATACTCCAACAGTCTTGCTCGCAGCTCTCTTCTTCGAGCTGGAATGGGATGCAACTACAGCATTGCTCTTAAGCGGCGGAGGGAGGTACTCGCACAATCGTAATTCGTTCGTTCCAGACACTAGGAACTTGTTGCTTCCTGGGATGGCGGACCATTGGACCCTCCTACTTGCATTGGTGCTGCTACTGCTCGACATGCTGGTGCTACCGCTGCTGTTGCTGTCGATGTTCTATCTCGTGTCATGTCATGTCGTCGTGCTGTTCGATTGCCTTGTTGAAGGAAAGACAAAGACCGGCAATCTGAACACTCAGCTTTCCTCCGGAAGACAACTGCAGACTCTACTGTATTACATTTAAACAATGGTAGGAACGATAAGAAGACCTGTTCAAGAGGTGAATACTGCAGGCACACCACCACCGCCCTCGTATCAAGCTGCTACATCACCTACGACCGCAGGAGCAAGTGGCGGCGGACAGAACCACAGCATCAACGCGGGTGCTTTCCAACGCAATCCGTCAAGCAGCAGCAGCGGCAGTAATGTACCAGCTTCAAGACATAGCGTAGCTGTTGCTGGAGGTGGCTACGGCCAGCCATTACCTCAGGTCCCATCGCAGCAAAGACCGATGAGTTATGCTCAGCCGGGAGGTGCCCCGCCTGCCCGTCAGCAGCAGCAATACCAGCAACCACCCGGACCACCACCGCCTTCTCAACAACTACCACAGCCTGGATCTAGTACTGCTCCTCAGCGTGGAGGTTCTCTGCATCGCTCGAATACACAAGAAGACAGACTTGCCGTTTGTGAGTTTTGGGTTTGATGCGCTCATGCATGCCTTGGCACAGCCACATAAACCGTAACGATAGGAACAAAGGCTGACATGTACTTCCTGGACAGTACGGCGGTACGATACTTGTATTCTCATAGATGACAGTGCAAGCATGTATGACCTATGGCGAGAAGCAGAAGCAGCTTTGAGTGGTATCGTAGACCAAGTCATCAAATACGACAGTGATGGGTTGGACGTCTATTTCCTCAACTCGACGCATTCGCTGCAAGGAGCAAAGGATAGTGGATCTATAAGGGAGTTATTTCAATACGTAGGACCAACGGGCGAATCAACGCCAACTGAATTGAGGGTATGTCGAGTAGCTTTGCTGTTGAATGCATCCTGTCGCACGCCACACTTCCCTTTTTTTTTTGGGGATCAGAGTAAGCCCTAAGCTGACTTGCTTTTTTTGTCTACCCTTTGGCGTTTACTTAATCCATCCACGTTAGGTTGAAGAGCTACTCTCCCCATATATCGAGCTCTGCGAACGTGCGAAAGCATCAGGTCAACCTATGCCTAAGCCATTGAATCTACTGGTTTTAACAGATGGAGAAGCCGATGATCCCGATACACTAGCATACGTGAGTTTCCCTGACGGTCTTCTTGGTCAGCCATACTTAAACATACAAAGCACTGATCACTCGACTTTCCTCATGGACGTGGGGGTATATAGACACTCCAAGGTTTCGCTAAAAGACTAGACGATATTCGAGCGCCTTTAACACAACTAGGCATTCAATTCGTTCAAATAGGAAGTGACCCCGCTGCAACGGAAGCTTTGAAACAATTAGATGATGAAATGGGAGGTTGTAGAGATATGGTCGATACTACACCTTATTCAGGTAAAATATCAGCTGATTTCTTAGTTAAAGTAGCACTTGGATCCATAAATCGAAGAATTGATAGATCGGGTTAAGCAAGGATATTTTCTTTCTCATTTTTGGATTGACAACCGTTAGGAATACAGCAATATCATTGGGAAGAGAGAAATTATCAAGCTTAGTATAGATTCAATCACGATTCATTCGAAAGATCTCTTTGGCTCAAAGGTCAGCTTCATTGAGCTTGCTGGAATTGGCAGACCCAATATTATGCTCAAAGAGATAGTTGTGGAACTTTACTCTACTGTATATCATAGAATACAAATAGCCAATTATTAACCATCGTGTATCAAGATCTAAGTTTTTAATGTAGCAAAGATTTTTGTTGGGGAAAACTCCACCGATGTCAAACACGTCTGCCACTGGTTGCAGCGTCCAGTTGCTTTTGACCCCGATGCGTCTAGACTGCGACTCTTGATAGTCACAAGTGTTAACCAATTCTGTCGAAAGCAACCGGCATCCGCGAGGATTCGCAGACACGATCTCCAAGGGTCTTTGTACTGGGGCCAAGAAAGTGAAAATACGAAGTACGGCTAAGACTGCATCATGTGTGTCAGTGCACTGCAGTCAGAGATTAGTTTCAATCAGTTCTGGTGGCCCTCTTGTGGCCCAAGATATATTCATACTTTGCCCGGAGTCAGTGGAAATCATAGAGCAGAGTAATGAAATGTGTAAAACAGTCGGCCTTTTCGGTGCGCTTACATTATTAACAAACATGTATTTGCCCAATTTTATATATTTTTGATATGTTGGGGGTATGGTTTCACATCAGGAAAGAACGAGTATTACTAGGTAGAGAGTGTTTTGCTATATATATGTATGTAAAGTAAAGTAGGAATGACATGGGTTGGGGATAAGGTAAAGAGTGGAAGACATAGAGACCAAGAAACAAACGTTATGTGTCTCCAATGCTCTCTCGTCGATGCCAAACACCCTTGGAATTTGCTTTGTCTTTGTTTGCGAGAGAGGCTTGGCTTGCAAGTAGCCACTGAATGCCTGGAGAAATTTTGAGGGAGGTAGAAATAAAAGAGTCGTCGAATTCCCTTTACTTATACGGCTACACTTCCTCTGATACCTTCCTTTGCATGGGATACGCCGAGGAGTACCCAAGGGAATGTAATAGCGTGCATGATAGCTTGAATCCATCCGATCCTGTTTCATTCATGAAACATTAGGTAAGAGAGAAGCAGCACCCAAATCAGCATTTGTCCTTTCGCTAAAACAAACAGGAAAAGAAGGGAAAAATTCCTCCCTCTCTTTGCATGTGTGTGTATGTAATGAATGCCGACTCACCACTCAGTCGCTCTAATCGTAGAACGATGTTGATAACCACTTCCTTTAAGAGCAGACTCCAACGAAGCTCCGACTGCAATCCAGAATACAAGAGTGATAAATAGATAGATGAAATGGACGAATCCTGTATTGATGAATTTCATTCGTTTGAATGTTCCGAATGCGATGATTAGACCGAATAGGAAGGTCCATACTGTATTCCCCATAAAGAATGACGGAGAAAGAGTGATGATTAGTAAGCGTACATGGAGACAGACACAAAAGCGGAGTCAAAAAGACAGAAGAGAGAGAAACAGAGAAGAAGAGGGAGAGATGAAGGATAGAGAGGGATGTGATATGAACTTACATCCAGTAAACAAAGCAAACCTGACGGCGCTCCTCAGAGAACCACCATAATCACCGCCATTGCTTCCTTTCCCAACCAGGTAGCCCGATGTACCAATTTCGATGATGGCGAAGAGGGACATGAAGGTATACCACATTGGCAGTGCTCTTCTGATGAAGCTGTGGTAGTCGATGCATTGTCTCAGCTAGGTGTCTGGAAGATGTTTTGAAAGCCCAGTTGAGAAGTCATCGTCGTCGTTGTCGTCGTCATAGACCATGGCGAGCTTCTCAAGTGATGCGATGAAGAGTGAGATGGACTTACTTTTCAGACTTGAAGAATGACATGGTTGTAGTATGTATGTATGTAGTAGTTGATGTATGTTGATTGAACGCTGTGTTATGAGGTGTATCCAGTATAAACCAGAGTCAAGAAGAGAAGACTTTCAGCTCAATCTTTTCCAGCTGTCTTGTCTCTCTCTTTCCGCTTGGAGGCAGGCAGGTGGGTGACGAGATTAGGGGGCAAGAAGGATCGGGTCATGTTACGTCGATGTTTTACGTCAGCAGATTACTCATGTTGGCAATTCCACTTTTCTCAAGAGTGGTGTGATGGTGTGGTGTGTATGATTGACATGCTGTAGTATAGTAGTAGTAGTGATAGTATACAGTGCATAGCAGTGCTTACTCCCTTCATGCTCTCGCTGCAGTCTACATCTTCGTAGCTCCCTGTCCCATTGCCCCCGCCTCTGCCGATGAAAAGGCCCCGGTGGCGGGACAGGCACAGAATACAGAGTTGGTATGGTACTGTACCCTGGTCCAGGTCGAGATGATATTGTTCATGTCTGCCTGCTTGATTGCTATGAGCCTGACTGACCCATAGGCTAGGATAATTGTATATATATATATATATATGAATGATTCAAATGGCCGAATAGTGCACTATTCCTACTTTCTACGTTCGCCAGAACTTGGTTTTTTAGTATAAGACATTGGATACTATATTACTGTTTTCGTGATTTATGCATGAGCACGAATGTACAACAACATACTGATTCCCTTCTGACTTTCGTTGACGGTGTGCTAGTATATAACCATATTATACCCGGCTCCGCACCCTGGTGTAATGAACTATTCAAACCCCCTTCTCATGCAGTGCTAACGTAGGCCAACCTATATCTATTGCTCCGCAGCAGCAGCTTCATATCGCGCTTTACTACCAGCAAACAGTTGTTCTTGTACTCTTAACAGTTCTTCCTCCGTCATTCCTGATGCTGCCATCTTATTGCCTTTTCTAGCTTTGGTTTCCTGTGGTGTGTATCATTTGTGCAAGATGATGATGAAGAAGTGGAAAGAATATGTCAGTACTTTAGTGATGCTGAGAAGAAAGCCCCCCTCTCATCGATAGTGCATCTATCTATCTATCTATCTATCTATCGTCTGATAGGAAGCGAGAACACTCACCTTGCTCTGTTGCTTGTGCTCCGAAGCTACTTCTGATACTTGGTCAACGTATGAATCAAAGCCAAGTGACTGTAAAAAAAACAATAAAGCGAACAAAAGCTCAAGATTAGCTTCTTGAAAAAACCGTATACCAAGGACTACGAACAAGTGTCGTTAGAAGATGAAAAAGAAGGAACGTACCTTTAATGCACTCGTTATATGTTCAGGTAGGATCGTCTTCTTGCTATCTTTTTCGCATATTTCATTAGCTTCGCTCGATACCAGCAGTATGAATTCTGCCGATGATTACGATGGTTGAAGCCGCAAGACAATGTTCAGTTAGGTACAGGTTATAGTTAGCTATGACCTGAGGTGGGGTAGTAGACAGATAGATAGATGAAAATGGCAAAGTGCAGCGGCTTACCTTTCAAGCAATCCCCTAGGAATTCTTTCACGTCCTTGCCGCATATCAAGTCGTTCGGTAGGTGGTCTACATATCATATCGTCGACAAAGGCCGAGAAGGGAGTGAGGGAGGGAGATTCACGTGGGTTGATCCATCCATAACAGCGGTGGATAAGAAGAAGAGAGCCAGTGGGAATCCGACGTTAGGGAGAAGGAAGGAACATTCAAGCAAGTCAGCCATGATTCTCTACACGACTTGCTCCGTTGCTTAGATTAGATAAACGAGGTGTCAAAAGTATCTAAAGTAGAGTAGACTCACCGGTCACGAGCTTTGAAACTGTCGCTTTTGGAAGGTTGAGGTCGTCTGAAGCAGCACCACCACCAGCGCCGGTGGGGCCTTCGTTATCTGACATGGTATTCTTCTTCTTCTTGCTATCAATCACCCTTTACGCTTGTCCCTGTCGTCCGTAGTCACGTTCTATCGTTTGAACTGCAATCATGTGAATTGGGAGAATAGAAAGAAACGCCATCCCATGAGCCATGCCGTTCTTTGCCAACACACTCTCTCTCACGCTCTGTTTCAGCCCGACTTGTTCATTCAGATAAGATACGAGCAAGCAAGTGATACATACTACAGCATAAATATAGCAGAACAATGGCAGTCACTCCAGTCAACCCTAAACCATTCCTGCAAGGTCAATCAGGCAAGCAAGTCATCGTACGCTTGAAATGGGGAATGGAATATAAAGGATACTTGGTATCCACGGATAGTTATATGAACCTGCAGGTGAGCTAGCATAATGCTGAGCATATATATATATATATATATTGCTGCTCTTATGCTTATCATTGCTGTCCCCTTCACCCAGCTCGCCAACACTGAGGAATTGCAAGATGGTGAATCAAAAGGTTCATTAGGTGAAGTATTCATTCGGTGAGTTCACGCTATTCTGTAGTAAGGTTTGACTGCAGTCTCTCACTGATTCTGTTGCTTTATATGACTAGATGCAATAACGTACGTCTAGCTGCCTTCCTTCAATGTGGAATATCACCCTCGTCGGACTTCGCGCATAGCTAACTTTTCTTGATCACCCACCTCAAATCGCCATCAATGCAATGCAATTGACTCCATCACAGGTCCTGTGGATGTAAGTTGTCTCTTCATGCTGCCTGCCATGTTACGCTTGACCTGTCACTCACTGATTTCACTTCCGCATCTATTGATATATACAGACAAGAATGCAAAGATGAAGAGTAAACCAGGCTTCGCGTCCTCAGTCCAAGCTCGACCTTCGCCCGACGACAACCTATCGAAAAAACAGTACATTTCACTGGCATGCTCTTGATTTTCTGGAGACTCTTGTTGCTATATTATGACTTTTAATCTCGTTCCTCTGAGATGGCCCTGTATTACTGCAAAAGCAATAACAAACGAGTAAAGCCCGGAAGCTGGAAGCAGAGACTCGGGCGGTTGACATGTAAGAAGGTGTCTATGACTGAGAAGCTATATAATGTCGAGATGCATACAAACGGGCAGATGAGCAATATGTACAGCTTCTTGATCTGGAGCAAGACTCTCACTAAGCAGACCTAGGCGTCTTAACACAATAGCTCGTCTGATACAGTTCATTTCCATTTACATGCGAGATCATCCAGGTTACGACAAGTTGGGATGTCAATACAAGAAGAAGTCGTTACAACACGCATAAAAGTGATCGTGTATGGATGATTGTCAATGCTACACATGGTCTATCAATCAGTCTATTCGGAAAGCCGTAGGGCAACGCTACATCCACGAGCGTTCTATATGGCCTATCGACCTCCCGCGAGTATGTCTCACACTCCCTCACCTTTCTTTCGAAAACACTATGAGCTTCCTGCCGAGATTCCAGCAGCAATCTGTGTTTCGCTTGAAATAACCGCTTTCGTGTCCAGATTCTCCAACGATCTCGGGATCGTACTCTCCAAATCGGCAGCAGGTTTCATATCTGCGTCCTTCATCACAGCCGAGCCGCCGGAGTTTGAAGCTGATTGTGGTGGCATTGGAGTGAAAGATCTAGCGAAAGCTTGCATAGCGGCCAATGATGAGATAGCATCTGCAGTCTTTGGAGTTCTAACTGCTGTCGCTAACAGTGAAGGTGATTGTAAACCACCGGGCGAATCTAAGAAGCGATCCGATACTTTACGGCCACTTTTGGTTTCGCATAGCAGTGGACGACGCTCACTTGATGTTGTTGCTAGGATTTGAATCTTTGGAGTTGGCGGGATTGGTACGGCTCCACTCCACGGCAGAACATCTGGAAGTGACTTCATTGATGCACTTGAAGAGGATTGCGCTAATAGAGAAATGCCTTTACTGACGGCTTTGGTAGCTTGTTCTTCTTCCTCGGGGGTTGTCTTGCGGAACACAAGGCAACACTGTCCTACACAACCAGGCTCGCTGCTTGTCTCCAAGTATATACGTTCTCTTGAGTAAGCTCGATTTGGATCTCCATTCGCTGTGTTTTCCTTCAATTGTTGAGCTATGCCTAGTGGTCGAGGAGGTTTACCTCCGTCCGAGAGTGCAATGTAAATCAATGCATTCTCAGGTACTATATCCCATAATGCCCATGCTCGCATTACTTCCCCTGCTAGTACGAAGCGAGCTTGTGAGAAATCATCCACCCAGATTGGGATGTCTAGTCTGTCCCGGCCTTTGAATGCAGGTGGACCACCTTTGGTACCCTCCACGCAAGCGATATATACCTTTGAAGACAGGAAGCAATGCGAAACATGGTATCAGCACTAACACTCCAGCGACATCGGCCCTTACACGTTCCAGACTTACATCAACGGGGTTCTGAGGCATCACCTGTCTGCTAGCAGCCACTTGAAAGGGCAAGATTCGCAAGGCACTTTCATTGCTCAAATCACGGCGATGAGCGACTGGAGCCGAAGGAGGTATTTCAGGATTCGTGACGCTGCGGAGACGTTTGACCTGTCGATTATCTTGTGTGTTGTCGACGACAGGCGCAGCGTGCATTGCAGGCTTTGCGTTTAGTGCTGATACTGTGACTAGGTCACCATCACTCTCCGTCGAGTCGGACGTCTCAGACTCGGTGATCTCAATAGAAGTATCATGATTTCGTTTGCGCATCGTTCGACCCGAGTACGAGAATGTCCGGGCGGGCGGTCGTCTCATGGGTAGTGGTCGGGACATCCGACCCTGGATGAACGTAGGTGGCTGTGAAGCTTGGGCTGCAGGAACGCCAGGAAGGGGACTTCTCGCTCTGGTGGGTACGGGAGCTAGTACACTGGGTATCTGAGGAGGCGAGCTCGACGAGCCGGACGAATCAACGGGTCTCTTTCGCTCATCGAAGGTAGTCGAGCTATAGCGAAGATTGGACGAAGCCGTTGACATAGCAGCTCGAGCTGCCATAGCTTCAGCAGCTGTAGTGGAGGACATGGTGACTGCCCTACGAGGCCGATTGACAATGACTGGGTACTCGTCTTCTTCGTCATCCATGCTCTTACTATTGCGTCGCGACTTGTCCTGAGCGTTTCGCTTGACATGCTTCAAATCTTCGTCAAGCTGATGGCGTTCAGCGAATCAGTCGAGTGGGTACTGTATTAGATCAACAGTCAGAGAGAGCACTTACAGTCTCTCTGGTAATTTGGTCGTGCTTCCAGATGGTGCAGCTGCCACTCGTGACCTTGCCGTCCGGGGATGCTTGAAGTCTGCGCCAGCCGTAGATATTGACTGAAAACAACATCAGCTTAGAGTACAGCAAGTAATACCTTGAGCCGCTGGCGTACGTTGTCGAGCCTATGTGGGGAAAGTCAGCTCAATGGTTTCGCCACCTCATAATCGCGACTCACAAAGGACGAATAGGAGTTCTGGTTGAAAAGGTCAGGTATGACCCTCTCCATCAGGCCAGCTTTGTCAGGCACAATGAAATATGTTCCATCATCGCTCCATCTAAAATATTCCAGGGAATTAGTCACGGCACTGAAGTGCCGAAAGCATCAATTGCACACCTCATGTAAGGACTTTTCGGATTCTCTCGCAAGAAGGTCGTCAACGTAAACAGGAAAGTAGCGGGTCGTGTACCACTGTTCTTGCTGGATAAGGCCCTGTCACTGCTTTCGGACTGTACGGATAGTGCAGGCGATGAGGCACGAGATAGTCTTGCTCCAGCCCAGTGGGGTCCCAGAAGGTCAGAAGAATTCGAGGGCGGGACGTTATCGTGATGATCGTTATAGTTCTTCAGCTTGAATGTAATCGAAGCCCTTCGTACAGTGGTGGTAGGGATGGGTGCATCCCCCAGTCCGCTGACCTTCGGTTCTTCTTTGGCTTCTACTACGCCCATTATGTCGGTTGTAAGTCGTGGAGCGGAAAGAGACGTTTCCGCTGAGGACTGTGGAGGTACATCAGTGACCCCGTACATCCCCGCCGCAAGCGATACTACTTACAGTATTACGATCTGGAACGGCGCTAGACTCTGGCTTGACGAGGCTTGCCTGTGCGGCTGGTTGAGTATCGACATTCATGTTTCCAGATTGAAGCTATACAGAGACGGCTCGAAGATCGTGAGTAGTCAGAAGTAACGATGGAGGGCCTCAGTAGACAAGAGTGTGAGAGGAGTGAGAGGAACGACCTGAGAAGCGACTTGCTGGGAAAGAACCTGTTTCAAGCCTCCACTTCTCTGCTTTCCTTTCGACCAGGCCCCTGCATGAATCGCATTCCTTTCGTTTATCGCGCTTCGATATGCTTTGAGATAGCCCAAAGTCGCATCGCATACATCTGACAAAGGCATATGGCTGGATGGCATGCGAATGTTGCGTACCTCATGTGCGAAGGGAATCGTGCCTTTGCCACCAGGCACAAGCAGCGAATTAGGAGACCCTTTTGTGTGGCCAAACAAAGTAAGGAGTGAAGCCAACTCTCAGAGTGGGAATGAACCGCTTCTCGCGGATGATTCAATGACTTCCCCTCAACGCTCAGAGCGGGGGTCGATACTGTCTGCTTTGGCTGAGTGTGGCGAACCGCAAATCTTGAATCTTCCGGCTATAGCATAAGTACGGGAGGTCACGGTCGAAGGGGCCGTAGAGCATAAGAGAAGGGAAGATCAGCGTACGAGTGAGTCTTTGCCCACTCATTCGTCCATTCAGACTCCCTTTACTTAAATAATCGAACCTGGGGGAAGAAGCTTATGCTACATGATACTGATGGTTGGGCATTGAGTTGGCTCGACGGAGGCTTAATCTGAAAGGGACCAGTGTCATGGGGTATTGCCGCTACGAGCGAACAAGTACGTGCAAAGGTTCATCTGTGACTTTGTCAGACCGTCTAGAAGGCTGAATAGCTTGATGTCGTCCTGAATAACGAGATGCGCTTTGACGATGACCGTGGCGGCTGTTTGCCGCAAGCTGGTCTGGGGAGAATTCATAGCCTGCAACAAATTGCTGTCAGCTAGAACGTACAAGATGTACCAGATGGCTTTCTAGGCTTACCTTGAGTATCATATCTCTGGACCGGGGGATCTCCTCTTCGAGCACTTCGCTAGGCAGGACGTTGAACAACGCGCTTAGCGCTTTGAGACCCATGGCAAAGCCGTGTGTAAGTCTGTCGTCCTCTGCTTGCGTACTATGTCCATTAAGAGCCCTATGGCTCTCTAGCAAGTTATGTAAGGCCATCCGCAGGCACGAGATCCCGTATAGTGGCTCCGTTCGTTCCATTATGCTCATGAGGACGGTCTCGGCGCCAATGCGAGTCTGTCGGCCTGAATGTAAGCTAAACCCAACCTTCCGAACAGCAAGAAGTCTCACCGTCTTGTCGTTCGATTTGCTTATGTCAAACAAAAGCTCTAGCAACTCCATTTCCCGGCCATCGAGAAGGGGAAATTGGTTCGTTACTAGATTGAGCAAGGCCACTAGGCAGCTGAATTGCAAGTCGGCGTTCTGAAATACAGACAGTCAGCTTCACTGCGCATTAAGGTGTATAGGCTTGCCATACATGATTCTGCTTGAGAGTGGCTGAAACTCCACGTAAAAGCTGTTCGTAGAGACGATCCTCAGCCCAGACACTGCCAGATTTGCCAGACTCGACATCCGCAGGACTGTTCACGATCAGAAGCTTGCTGATGCGAGCGAGGTCCAATAAATCTTGCGATTCCGCAGCCGACGAACCGACCAGCCCAGCGATCCGTCGAAGTGCCTCTCCTTTTGGATGAGACATTGAAACAGAGCTTGCTCCAGCCAACGCCACTGTATGTCCCGCGATCAGCGAGACTCCTGATATGCATTATCGGAACAAACTTACAGGCAGCTTTGTCCATCCACCACCGGTCTTGCGTAAATTTCGCAAGGACCAGAGCGGCCGGTTCTGCATGCTGCGACCGAGCAGGACTGTCCGCCAAGTGTAACTTCTGCAGGCGCTCAAGCAGAGGTGTGGCTTCAGCGCCTTGAACATGGCTACTGTCAGATCGACTACTTCCATCATGAGATCTAGGCTGTGCTTCAGGCGTATATGGAACAGGGACGTCTTGTGAGGATGCATTCTGCACGAAGGTCGTTTCATTTGCTGAATCCAGTCCTGCGTCGTCTTCTGGCTCCGTTAACTCGAGAAATCGGTTGGCGGTCTGCTCTGCCTGCTCTGCGCGGCCCTTTACAGCTTCTTCCACTTCGATGTTGTCTACACTATCGAAGCTTGTGTCCATCAGACCGTCGAGTATTCTGGAGCGTTCGCTCAGATCAAAGTCTGCATGTCCATGGTGCGACTTTAGGGCGACTGGCCTGTAATTCAACAAGTTCACTGACTCATCATCCGTGGAGTCGAGTCCATCAGGCATTGCATTAAATGTCGAGGCTTCGATATCCGAGTAGTCTACGTTGCCAGCGGGTGCGTGAAGAGAAGGCGAGCTGGATCTGCTACTGGACGTGCTTTGCATGGCTAGTGGTTGAGATTGCGCCGGTGTAAAGTTGGCCTGAGTAGGAGTTGTGGCATGTGCGGGACTCGTCATACTCCTGTTAGCGATCGGAGGGGACTTGTACGTCTGACAAATGTTTCTCCTCTGACTGAAGTCACCGGAGAAGGTCCGCGTGCGTGGGCTGTTTTGAGAGGATTGATTGCTTCGAGGCGGACTTGGAATGTGCGAAGAAGAAGCCGCGCCATAGACAGAAGTGGGTCGCTTCGTAGGCGTGGTTTTGCTCGAACTGAGCCGGGGACGCGTTGTCGGTTGAGAGGTCGCGATGTGTGAGCTGAA
This sequence comes from Cystobasidium slooffiae, assembly GCA_019775285.1. NCBI lineage: Eukaryota > Fungi > Basidiomycota > Cystobasidiomycetes > Cystobasidiales > Cystobasidiaceae > Cystobasidium > Cystobasidium slooffiae. The sequence goes on from JACWFZ010000009.1 coordinate 241,875, forward strand.
ATGCGCGTCTTCAGACTGGAATTCGCTGGTAGACGTCGCTGGTGTTGGTGCAGGGGAAGCAGAGGAAGACGAGGGTGGCATAGAAGCCGAAAGGGAAGTGGTATCGTTTGTACTGGAGGAAAGTTGGGCTGCCCGGCGAGAAGAAATAAGCTCTCGCATGCTCGGTCTTCCAGATGCAGGCTTTCGAGCTGATGTATTGCTTTCAGCTTTCGCCAATGAATGCAAAGCATTCTCGCCCGTTCGGGGGTTCGATCTCTCCAGTGCTTTTCTAGCAGTGGCGTCCATGCTGTCCAGTATACTTCGCCCAAGGTCTGGCCATATATCGTGGACCAGCCAGAAAGTCGCTCGACCCGTTTCCTTGACCAACGGACTTGCGTCTGTCAGCTCCTTCTTCAGCATCTGCGACAGCAGGGGCAAACCAGCATTTGGGGTTGCTTCGATGGCCTCGCTGTATGCTTTGCCTTGTGTTTCCATCAGTGTCTTGAAGTGAAGCGCAGCATAGCTACGGGCTGCAACATTCTTTTGATCCAGCATCGGCGACAATAACAGCAGCGACTTCGGGTGATATGGGCTTGCCTTGAGCAACGCTGTCACGGAATCTTGCGAGGCTTGCGCTATGACTTTCTTAGTAAGGGAAGCGAGCTTGAGTTGACCCGCATAAAGCGGTTCGAAAATGGGTGAAATGCCTTCTTTCAAATTTTCGGCTAGCTCAATTATCAATTGGCAAGCAGCCGCTGCAAGCGTTGTTCGCAAGGAATTTGTCTGCAGCACAGCTGAAAGTCAGTCCCATAGGAATGACTGCGTATCACAGGTCGGAAATGACCTACTGCTTTTAGGATGCCTTCCGTCATACTTCTGAGGCTCGATACGAATGCACCTCGATAGGTATGTTGTACGTCTCCTTTGAGCATGCCCCGCATACGATAGATAGCTTTCTCCCGCTCCTGCCAGTTAAATTCCGTCTCTTTGCCTGTAAAGCAATTTTGCATGCCTGCAAATTCCTGTTCGAGATCTTTCGCCGATGCAATCTGCAACAATCCCCATCAGTCGATGCAGATTGCGTCAAGAATGCGGGGAACGACTCACATATACTACCTGCACGACATTGCCTTCTCCTGTCGACGGTGGAGGAGCATTAGCAGCGGCCACTGCCTCAAGATTGGCTAGCATCTCCTCGTGTGTGAGATCCTTTGGCTTCTTGAGCAGCCTATCTCCCCGAACAGGCTTGAAAGCCGAAGACGAGCCGCCAGTCGATGGGCGAGGTAAGGAGCCAGAACTAGGAGAGCGCCCCATAGAGGCTACAGAGGGTGGCCTCACGAGGGAATGACCGCTCAAGGACGGCGTTCGTCTGCCATTACTCGTAGCATCGCTCGCGAGGGTACCATGGTTGTTCGGGGGACTTCCAGTCAAGCAGCTAGAGCTACTTGCAATCCCAGATCCTAGTGTTCTCTTGAGCACTATGTCGCTCGTCGTCTTGCGCACTCCCTTCTTAATGAGCTCCTTCTTAAGGTCTGCTTTTGCAGCTGCCCCAACTGAAGGCGCGGTGAATATTGTAATGACGCTCTCTCGAGCTACGTCGCGCACAACTGGGTCCGAGTCTTCCAGCGCATTGACAAGGATGGGCATCCAGGCTCGAAGTGGCAAGGTAGGACATGCAGCCCGCAACTCCGTCAGGTAAAGAAGGCTCTGCAGCAGTTAATAGCATTAGAGATGCACTAGGCAGGAGATTCCCACAGGCTGGCGTCACAGTTTACTGACCTGCTCTCGGACTTTAGCATTCTTGCTGGCGAAGCCTTGCTCTTTAATGAGCTTATCCAGGATGACCAATGGTAAATGATCTGGAGAGAGCCGACTATCGGAAGCAGATATTGCTACACTCGTCTTTGCAGCTTGTACAAGAGCTGCACGCGCAGTGGCTCTCACGGAATCTTTCGCATCACCCAAAAACGTGAGCAGACCACCCGGCGGGACAGCCAGTGTGTTGACGGCATTCTTGAAGACGACATCCAGATGCGATGTTCCTTGCCCCTCGCTTCGTAGTCTATGCCATTGCTCGTCTGCTACTCCGAAGAGGACCAAAGTGCACGCGAGACCTGCAGTGTAAACTCGCGAATTGCCGTTTTTGAGCGAGACTTTGAGGAGACTAGCTATGCTTTCTAGAGCTTGTATGTCGACAATTTCACCTTGGATGCTACGTACCTCTTGCTCTAGCGTCTGCAAAGCGCCGACCTTGTGGTCATTGTCTGTGTTTTCCGATTGTCGTTCGCCATCATGCGCGTTTGTTGATTGACAATCAGCCTCCGTTCTGCAAATCAGTATCGGGTCTTGCCAGCACTGAATGAGCTCACCTGTGCCTTTCAGATGCTTATTAGCATCGTCAATAGCAACCTGCAGCTCAGCCATCTACGACCGGCAGCGAGCTCACGAGTGCCTGCGGGTGTTGATGATTTGAGCGCTCGATTGCCTTTGAAGACGGAGAAGAAGCAAGCGACGAAAGAAGGAAGACGAGGCTTTCAAGGGTGTTACGGCGTTTTGACAACAAAGAGCTGTTAAGTCTATCATTCTGTACATGCAAGACAATACGACTACAGGTGTAGCACCGTGACTGATACCAGCGTAGCCCGTCTCTGGCAGGGCTTCGGAAGTCTAAGAGTGGCAAGAGGACTATACTGAAGCACTCTACTAGTCCAGGCTTTCTTGACCATGTACTACCACCTCAGATCTGTCTAGAACTGGTGGTTCATGAAGTCACTGTTCGTAGCAGGCAGATCAGTTAGCATCCGTGCCGGCGGGCAGCTCGATAGGCGCATATGGAACACTTACTCGTCACCGTTACCTCTGCGACGACCAGACGATGGTTCGTCATCGACAATATCATATCTATCATTGGAAGGTCTAGGAGCGTAATCCGTCTGCGAAGCCGTTCGGCCCTTGTTAACTTTGCTGCTGTTCTTCGACGAGGATCCGCCGTATGATCCGCCCAAATCGGCGTGGTCTTCCCGGATGCCGTATCTTTCGCTCTTCTTTGCTCTTCCAGATTTCTTGCTGGATGAACCACCCCATCTACTTGAGGTTGGTTCTTCATCCGCTTTGCTTGAACCAAAGGAAGAGAATCTTCCTCCCTTCTTGCTTCGTGGCTGATCGCTCTGCTGCTCACGTCTGTACATTGCGATATCTGGATCTTCAGGCAGGTCATCGATGAGATCATTTCCTCTTGCATGTCCATTGCCACGGCCACTGCCACCATTGGCAGCTACTCGCCTTCGCTCCTCTTCTTCCCGATCCATATCTTCCAAGCCAGCTCCATATTCTCGCTGGTGCTGTCGCTTAGCACGTCTGCGACGCTCACGCTCCTCATCTGGCAGACCTTCAAGAAGATCCTCTTGCGGATGTATAGCGTTACCGTCGGCACCAAAGCCAGCACCCGGTTGAGCGGGTCTGATACCGTGTTCCTCTACCCAGCCTTGAGGCTCAACATAATTGCCAAACTCGTCTTGATAGGGTGCTGTAGGGTCGTCGTAGACGTTGTTCGGGTTGCGTTCGTCGTACCGGGCACCCCATTGTCTTGTTGACTTGACATATGCAGTGTTATCTTCGACGAGACCGGCTCGAAGCGCTACATGGAAGAAGAAAAAAAGATGAGATACTGCTGACCGAACGAGAAGTGACCATAGTAAAGGCAATCTTACCCCATTTAGGTGTTCTTCCGCGACCATAATTGTTTCGAATGTATTGTAGGTAGTAGTTACTGCAAGACAGGACCGGCCTTCAGCCTCATTCCTGGCAAAAGGCTGGAGCACCATCTTCGCACTTACTGTACGTGACCAGGGATGTATCCTTGTGAATGGTATAGCACAGCATCAGCATAAAAGTGTGCAAGCCAGGTAGACCATCTGCATCGGTATCCGGAAGAACGTGATCGAGGCTGGGCGGGCGCAACTCACCGAGACAGGTGAAGATGATGTTGATAAAGAAGTCACTGTGTGGAGCATGTAGTCAGCTGCCAATGGACTGCTAGAGTCTGGATCCGCAACAGTTCCCTATACTCACATGCCGATGCCGAAACGAATGAAGACCGCGAGTGGTGGAACGAGCCATCCCGTCACCTATTGTATGGGGAGTCCGAGACGGTGCACAGCGGCAAGAAGGTATCGTTGTAATATTGTGTGAGGTAGTCGGTGTAATATGGCGACCAATGGATGTAGGTGAATGCGCGACAGATGCAGGGAAGGCAACACTTTCGATTAGGTGGAACCGCCTCACGAGCATTACGGCGGAATGACGATACGCACCACGACGACCATAAGAGCGGCATGATGGCGCTTGAAGACTAGAGTTCAGGCAAGTTCACAGAGCATCAGCTTCATCTGCTCTTATGCATTGCTGAACAGTCTCCGAATGGCCATCTATGGCTCAGCCGGCCTGCAACAGGTGATCCCGTTGCCGGCAGTGCAAGTGCGTGCACATGACACATCCAACATTATCGAAAGGAAGGACCTGGAGAACTCACATGAAGTCTTTTTCTTTCTAGCTGCCCTATGACTGTTTTGCTTCACAGGCGGCGCCATGTTGGTGGTGAATTAGCTTCCACAGAGCGTGTGGAGGGTTGGAAAGGTGCAAGCCGGCCTGGTTGCAGCTGGGCAGGCAAAAAGGCTGTGGCTGTGGCATAGCGAGCGACCTTTGGAAAAGGATGATGGACAAATTGTGACGATGTTACGTTAATGACTGATTGATGAAATTATATTATGTTGGATATTAGCTATATTACATGTATGCTCTTGAGATTGGTGGTTTGGCTGATTTACTCGTAACATACTTTGATGTGCACTGCGCTTAAGATACCCTAGAATACCCCAGAAGAGTACTGACTGAATGCGAGGAAGAACGAAGGAGAACTGAGGAGGGTTGCAGGCGACTATGTTTTTCTTTTCCACTTTTACTTCACTTGCATGCCGGATTACTGTAGTTCTGCGCCTGCCTATTTGGAAACCTAGTGCATCCAGGCCACCAGAGGTAAGAGTGTCAAAACCACGCTCGTGATAGCGACTGAGGGATTGAGGGAAGCGTCAACGAAAACCACCTTCAAGTGACGTTACAACGCGAAGACTTACCTGAAAGCCTTTCGCTGCTTCCAGTAGCACCGTTATCCTGATTTCCCTGTTGAGCACCTCCAATTCCAGCTGACGCGCCGGTTCTCGACGGTGCGGATGCAGAAGTGTTATTTCCATTTCCCCCAAATGTGAATGTGAATGTCGTCCTAGCTGCAGCACTTGACGACGATGCGTTCATCCCGCTCGAAGCTGTAGGTACCGGAGTTGACGATGATACTGATGCACCCCATGTCCAGGAGAATGCGGAAGGCTGCCCTGAAGCGACTGCTGAAGTACTTGAGGTACCATTTGCATAGGATACTGAGACGGCAGCTGTAGAAGACAATTGTCAATATCGGCCCTGTAGATAGCGGATACACACACAGAGGGTATGAACCGCCACTCACTTCCTTGTTCTGGACACGAGTCCGGCGAGTCGTTACAGATGCACTGGTACGCCGTGCTAGTAAGGACATGGATCAATGAGCATGAGCATACAGAAGGTCATCGTGATTGTGCCAAAGCTCACCTAGTGCCATTGATCAGGTATCTATTTCCATCGCAGACAGCCAAGCTGTCCATGTCCATTCCGAAATCCTGGAATGACACGCATCCGGTCGAATTGGTTGGTAGTGTATCATTTCCAGATCCAGATAGTATAGCCTGGCCCGTCAATGCATCTACGGAGCCAGTGAGAGCTGTAGCATTGCATGTTGAAGGTACGAGGCAGATGGAAGCATAGGTGCATGAATCCGAGCTTGACGAGCTTGAAGAGGCGGTCGGAGAAGAGGTATTCGAAGAGCTACTAGCCAGTGTAGTCAAGTTACCACATGATCCACTGTATGTGAGAACCTGTACAAATATAGAAGCTTTACTGTCAGTCTTAAGCTTTTCCCAAATTTACGCGTGACCCCCCGCACATAAAACGACGTACATGGCAGATGGAGCCTTGCGCTGCAGTAGGAGCAGCACTGGCAATGCTGGTAAGGGACGACGCAGCGAGCGCTAGGAGTATCGAGGATTGCATGTTATAGACTTGTATAGCTTTGTATGGAGCAGAGCTCTAAGCGAGATGCATTCGCGTTAGAACTGGTGACCGGCGAAATGGATGGTGGCGACAAATTTCCTAGCAGAAAAAGACGCGTCCAAGAAGACCGAGCAGCTTTGCTTCGAAATACCGCTCTTTCCGGTTCGGCTGAAGGCTACATGGAGGTTTGCTGGGAAGCTAAAGATGCAAGATCCACCCGAATTGCAAGTGTCGAAGCGCAACTGCTGGTGAAGATGTTTAGCCTAGTCTCGCTTGGTAGTTGGCGTCCGCATAGCGGGCTGCCGAATTTCAGCTTCCCAATTCGAGAAGAAACAGTGAAGCTTAAGAAGTCCGACTAGCGAGCGTAGCTTTACGGATTCTACGAAGTACGTCGTAACTGAAACAACAACAAATGTACCTATCTACTACAAAAAGTCCAATATCACAAGCGGCCTGCTGTCAAATTCATCTATGCTATCTCAGCTAGTAATCGGCGGCATAGCAGCCTCCTTCACTCCAGCTTCGGCCTGAGCCTTCATCATCCTCTCAACAACTTGAGAGTCTTCATTCGCATCGATCTCATACACTTTAAACCATGCCATCTTTATGATGTGGACTCCATGGTTATTGTATGGCTTGCCATCAGGGAATTTATCGGTTGCAGTCCAGCATATGATGATGGTGGTATCCCATGGGCCGCCCTGAAGAGCAAGAGAATGAACATCATGTTTTGAAATACGTTTCGTGTAACCTTCCGAGTGTAAGCTGGTGGACTTACCTTGACCCAGACGTCTCGTACTGTCAAATGCAGCCCCGGCGCGCAGATAGCCAGGCGTTTGAACCATTCTCGAAGGTGTTCTTTATCATTTCATTCACCGCCCAGTGCATGATCACCTCCAAAGCGATGCTTGATATTATCACTGAGGATATGCGAAAAAATGGTAGGTAGGTCAGCTTGCATTGTATATATAGCAAAATAGACAAGGCTGTCCCCGCTCACGTGCACCCTTTTAGAATCGCTTCGTGGTCTTTCACATTTACTCTTTCGAAATTTTGCGCTGCGATCTTCTTCACGATAGTATGATATACCATCTTGTATTTTTTTTTTGAGATATGCTGCCTTGCGAGAATCTTGTGCGTAGTCCTTGGAATATGTGCCTTATTGGCTGTGGCGAACGTTCACGTGCACGGGCAAATGCTTTTCGAGGTTGGTATCTGGAATGAATCAGCTGCGTAGGAATTCAGCTGAATGAGGAAGTAAGAAGAAGAGCAACCCGCTGCCTCTAGATCCCTTCATATATCACGACCTCTCGGTTCGAGATTCGGCCTGCTTCAATTCAGTACGATCGCCTTTGCCCTGTTCAGTGCAGGTCTCCCGTGATTCTCGTCGCAGCGAAGAAGCAGCCCCGCCGGAAAAACGTCATCGAAAACCGAAATACCACAAGCGGAAACAGCTGCTGTCAGTCTTAGTACAGACCGTAGCATATGTACATTCGGTTATCCTCAAGCATGCCTTTTCGCCCAAAGTGCTGCTTTCGCTACCCACAGTCAGATTGTACAGAGGCGCGATGAGCCTTATCAGCGAAAGAGCAGAATCACTATCTTACACTGGTCTTTCTTCAGCGGAACTTCTGGAGGACATAGCCTCCCGACTAGACTTTGAACGTTCCTCTTCACGTCCCCTTCACAGCCTTGAAGTTCGAAAATAGATCCGGAACAAGCTTGTCTTTCATCCTTTCCTTGCTTTTCTCGATGCGAACCGCTTCTTCCTTGACCTTGATTGACTCCGCTTTGATACGCTCAAGAAGCTTGTCGAGTGGAGCAATCGCCTTTGCGTGGGCTTGATGGCTAAGAGATTCATAGAGAAGTTAGCCACTCGGCCCCTGTCTCGCACCGAGTCTACTGCACTGACATTTCTTCATTACGGTCAGTCAAGCTGCGTCACAACACAATTGCCTTAGCCAGTGGTACCCTCTGACGAATTATGGGCAAACGCACCCTTGTAAGAAGTCGCTGTCCATCCTCTCAGCCTCGTTACAACCTGTAGCAACGATGTTGATGATGTTGTCGATACCAACGCTTTTGCTGGCTTTGTAGGTGTTGAGGCTGTTCCGATTATTTTTTACAAGCAGCATAGCAAGCTGCACACTAAGGTCCTCTAACTTGTCGGGTTGAATGGCTTGTTGGCCTACAACTTCTCGCTCCTCTCGAGCTTTTCGATTGGCAAGGTCGATACCTTCCTGCTCTTCTGCCTGCAGGAGCTCTATAGCTTTCTGTTTCTCCTCAGCCAGCTTTCGGGCTTCGGAAGCCTTCTTGTTTTCATCAGCCTGTCTGTGCTGTTCCGCTGCTTTCTTCTGCTTTTCGACCTGCTTGCGGACTTCTGCTGCCGCTCTCTCCTCTTCAGCCTGCTTGCGGGCCCTGGCTGCTTCTCTCTCCTCCTCAGCCTGCTGCCGAGCTTCGGCTTCCTCCTGCTCCGCAAGCCTTTTCCGCTCTTCTGCTTTCTTCTCTTCTGCTTTCTTTCTCTCGTCAGCTCTCTTCTGCTTCTTAATCTTTTCTTGCTCTTCCAACCTCTTCCCCTCATCTGCGAGTCGGCGCGCTTCAGCTCGTTGCGCTTCAAGGACTTCAAGCGGGTCTTCAAGTAGCTGAGTCTGGTTATCTTCCTCGTCGTAGCCTTTGTAAGGAGTGCTAGTCTTGACGGGTGAGAACGATTTGTTGGCTGTCTTCTTGGATGTAGCCGGATCATCGGCAGAATTTTCACATTGCTGCTGTGCGGCTTTGTCATGACGTGACACCTTGGTCTGGCGTGCAACATCAGGCCTGAAGGTTTCGTCTTGCTGGGATGCTTCGGCAAACGCTGCGGAGAATGATCAATGCTGTGACTGCGGCTGTACAGCCAAAGCGACGCTTACCTTGCGCAAGTCCCTTAGAGACAGGTTTTGCAGCTGGTGCCGGACCAGAGTCGCTATCGCCCAGTCCCCTTTTTGCATTCTTTTGAGCAGGATGGTTTTGTATTGGCGCTTCAGGAAGCTGTTCAGACCCAGCTCTCACCGAGACAACCCGCTCTTCTCGTACTGTCTCTAACTCAACCATTAGATGCGAGGGAGCCTCTTCATTCTGACCATATCCGATGCTTCGACGTGACCTCTCCTCGTACGACTCGGCTACAATGGCGTCCACTTCCATGCTTGTGTCCTCGTCCGGCAGGCGACCAGTCATGGCTTCAAGTAAACTCGCCTCAGCGGCGATGCTTGACCTTTCCGACACTCGCGACAAAGCACGCCCAGGATGCTGTGACACTCCAGAAGCAGAGGGCGATCTGACCCGCTCAATTTGCGCATCTTTGAGGGTGTCTTTGCCTATCAGTTCCGGGGCTTCAACAGCAGCCGCGTGTTGCGTGTCCACCTTGCCCTCAGCGAAGAAGTCCCCATTGGCATTCCCCTGCTCTTGATCCGCTTGACCGTCGTAAAGATTGGTGTAGTTGCGCATAATCTGATCGCCTTCATCTGGATCGACATCATGGTGGGCTTCAGGGAGCTCGTAGTGTTCTGCGATTTCTTGACCATAAGGAGATCGGGCAGGCGGTGAGTCCTCGAACAACTCCTCGAACGCTGCACTGATAGCTTTAGGGGAAATAACGGATCGATTTCCGCCTTCGCTGGCGGTAGGAGTTTCTCGCCTCAGCTTTCTGGCGGATGGCCTTTCTTTCACTGCTTCTTGTTCTTTTCGTTTGGTCACCGTCTTAGTCGCCATTTCAGCTACAACGGCGTGCAAGTCTTGTTTGGCGGGTGCGGAGACCAGCGGATTGCGTTTCGGGTCGACAAGCTGACTGAAACTTGTGATGGCTTTGTTTGGCTTCACGACGGCAACCTTCGAAGCAGGCTTGCGATGATCGAAGAAGTCGTCTGAAGCGTCTTCGGAGGCTTTCTTCGTTTCGGTTCCAACCGCTTTACTTCCCTTGATGCGTTTAGCAGGCCGAGCTGGTAGCTCATCTGTATCTGACACGTCGAGCTGCTGGTCAGGCTCCACCGCGGGCTTGAATTTGGCTGCCGCAGCTTTAGCAGCTGTGCGTTTGCTGCGAGTGACCCTCTGCTCGCTTCTTGGTGCTTCTGACCCGTCCTGTCCTTCTGGCGGTACGTAGTCAACGGACTCTTTGCGTGCTCTAGACTTGGTTGGACTTGCGGTAGTGGCCTTCCCTCTGGCACTAGTCTTTCCACGACTTCTCGCGGAGGCTCGACCTCGTTTAGGGGTGGCAATTTTCGTCTTCTTCTCTTCGATTCCAGCTTTGGATAAATCATCATAGTCCGTGCCACCGTCATCACTGACGGGAGAAGCTTTCCTTTTGACCGCCTTGGTCTTGGATGGAGGGACATCGTCAAAACCTGAATCGCGAGCTTTCTTCCTGGGAACACCCTCAGACTGCTTGGCCTTGTTCGCAGTCTTGGCTTTCGTCTTCGCCGTAGCCGAACCTTCGTACTCATCTCCTGACGATATAGCTGATAGTTCGGTATCTGTCTCAGCGTGCGAAGCTTGCTTTATAGCAGATACTTCTGACGTGGGCTGTTCTGACGTGGGCTTCTCTGGACGCGCTGGCGGACTGACTCTCTTTGAAGGTATCTCAACAGTGACAGTGACACTTCTTTTAGATGACGACCGCGAAACTGACTCTATGGACGTGTTGGCATTGTTTCGGTTTGTGTCTGCATTCGTGGGTACGTCATCTTCGGCACTGGTACCACGACCGTTGCGAAAGCCGTCGGCCTTGTCGGATGTCGGACGTACAGATCGCGTGGAGGGAGGTTTGATTGATCTTTCTGAGATTTCGGCAGGTGGTCTGGCCTTGTCTGCCGCCTCTCCATTGTTCTTTCTGCGATTATCTCGGGGAAGGTCGTCAACGTGTGAACCACCAGCGTCAATGCCTGTTTCAGGGGGAGTGCCACTTTCGACATTCTTCACGACCTCAGCAGCTCGAGCATTGCGCTTCTGTGGTCCATCGTCACTGCCAGGAGATATAGTGTTACGGGCACGGACTGGATCTTGACTGAGTGATACTTTTCCCGGCTTTGTGAGCAGCTGTCTCGAAAGTTCCGGTGGGGTAAATAGATTTGGCTTTCCATGAAAAGAGCGTCAGCCCTCATTTCAGTAGCTTGGCTGAAGCTTATCTTACGGTATAGCGGAATTTGAGAACGTTCTTCAGGCGCTCCGTGTCTTCGGGGTCAACTCGAAAAGTGATCTCGAACGGGCCCGTTGAAGCAAGACCTGCTTTAAAGGGGCCGGCTCCAAGTCGTGGAATGATAGAAGAGGTCAAGGTCACTATACGTAGTTTCACACTTAGTCTCCAAAATTACCTAGCTGCGGAAAGGGGAATCTGGCTTACCGTAGCCAGCATCGCTCGTCTTAACGGAAAGCAGGCTTTCAAGCTCGACATGCAGGACTTGACTTTGCTTTTGGTTCATAGGACCAGTCAGTCGACGAATCCGATGGATCAGACGAGACAGATGCATCATAACGCACTTTGTTCACTACCGTCTGACACGACAGCGTCCTGCTGCTCAGTACGGCCAGCGGATGTCCATCGGCTACGGGATCCTTAGAATCGAGAAGAAGATCATAGTCGGCGACCTTGATATATTTGCCAAGGCAAGTGAAGAATTGAGGCTGTTTGATGCTGGCTTCACCTAGCAGAGAAAGAAAGTTGTGTGTATGCTGTAGCATGTATTAGCTTCAACTCCAGGCCTGGACCCATGGCTTGGATTGTGAACGTTAACATACTTTCTTCATATTTCCCGGGTTTTTCAGAAGCTTCACCCATTCAGATTCAAGTTTCTCCGCAAACTTTCCTTTATACATGTTGGCAGGGAAGAGAGCTTTTGCAATCTTCAGATTTCCTTCCTCGGTGGCTTGAATGAACTTGCTAGCTATAGAGTACGCAAGGGAGCACTGCGGAATCCAATATGCATCGGTATACTCAGCAATCAAACTCTTATGAGCTTATTTGCACACTGACAGAAGCACAGTCTGTCAAGAGCGCCGTCAGGTATTGGGAAAAAAAGTATGCGGCAGGGAAGTAATGGCGAGACACACCTCGAGAGAAGGCAAACACGTTGGCTAAGGCGGAAAGACCTGAATTCAATACAACTAATTTTGCTTCTTTCAAGCCTTCCGTGCAGCTACTGATAATTTCAAGCATCTTTCCAGAGGGAAAGCTCGTCAGTCCTCTATGAGCCATAGTAAGCAGTTATAAATAGACTCACATCTTTGACTGAGTCAGGTGTAAGACGTTTCACCTCGACAGTACCCAGTAATTTGAAGAAGAGCGGGAATAATGAAGTAGAAAAAGTACGCTTGGAGGCTGCACAAAGAGAAGCACGCGTCAGCTTTCGGAGACTTGTATGTCATGCGCGCAGCTTGCCTTCAGTTGCTTTTCTGACATGCCCCAACGTCATATTCCCGTGTTCCAGGCTATCAAGGTACGCCTGCCATCTTGGAAGATCAGCAAAGAAGCAGTGACACAGTACTTGCTCACTGACAATAACTGCCCAAAGTGTATTCGAGAAGACAACCTGCAAAGCTTTTCCATCATCTTGCATTCCTTCTTCATAAAGCCACATTGGTTCGGTAACGTCATCTCTCTTCGAAGAAGGGGATACATAACACTCCTTCAATCGGTCGGTGGAGGCTTTCATTAGATTTCTCAACAGCTCAAAAGCTTCATCTTGTTCTTCCGGATGCGCAAAACAAGCTGGAAAGAGTTTCGAAATGTCTATGCATGTCTTCTGACTTGCCACTTCGGAAGGGTCAAAGCGCTGTTGTGATGAAGCAGGATGGAAAGCGTTGCGTGTTATGAGAAGCAGGGAGGGGTCCAAGGAAATGAAGCATGGAATCAGTATATAGGGTACTTAATATTGTGTTTAACTACCGCTCACCCCAGTCTTGATTGCATGTAAGAGCTGCTTGAGACGCGCCATCAAAGCAGCGCGATCTTCCTTGGACAGATTACGAGCCGTTTCATTCTGAGTATCTGGAAACAGGGGAGTGAGCTGTATCTGGTCATCATCGTTATCATCTTGTGAACCTTGAACCTCTTTGACCATTGCTTGTAATTAGCTTTGGTGTCGATGTTGATGCATGAACAAGGTGTGCTGATCTGAGGAAAGAAGAAGAGCACTCGTGGAGAGAGTGAGGCGCTCGGACCCTCTCAATGTCAGAAAACATCACATCTGACGTACCATCTTTTCACGCTTTCAAGTATGATGTACAACGACGAGTATACTACTACTACTTCCATTAGGTACTGCTTACTGCCATACTCCTCCCAAACATCTTCACCAACCCCTCCTAGTCCAATCTCCCAAGTCAATGGCGCTACTTCCAGCGGAAGAAGAGGAAGAAGCAGCAGCATCCCACGCTTGACGCGTCCATTCTTCTTTCCCACTGGCTTTCATCGCTCCTACAAGACTTGCTCCAACCCAAGCAAGTAACGATCTTTCCCATGCAAATGCAGCAGACGTATCTTCTTCTTCGTGTTGAACTTCAGGTTCTCGGTTCGGTTGGTCCGCATTTACTGTAGGACCCACTCGACTTGCACAGTTAACTATACATATACTTCTACTTAGACCTCTTAATGATGTATATCGCTTATCTCGATGCAGTAATGTTCGTATTGATTCGGTAAGTCGTAATGGGAAACCAGGAAGCATACTTCCGCCGCCGATGATGAGAATGTTTGAAATGAACACTTTGCGTAGGTCGATGGCGAGCTGTGAACAAATGATGTCAGCCGCTGCCAAGAACCTGAGCTGAATTATGTATAGCTTACCTTAAGAAGACAGTCGAGAACAAGTTCAGGTATTGAAGGCTCATCCACGTCGCCAATTGAATCGAAAAAGATATCGGTACAAGCGTGCCGCAGCCACCCAGGTATGCTGAGAGTTCCACTGGGTAATCTCAAAGTGAGAGTAGTAGCTTCCGACGCGTTCCCTTCATCCGCTACGTATTTCCGTTTCAGCCGAGAATGCCGAAATGATGAATATGCTTCACGGTCCGCTTCACTGCTTGCTGTAGAGACGTAATCGCAACTATTGATGATATATGGCTTGTCTTTATCACTACTTGATAATGTCGAGGGTCCATCCTCTGGCATATCGGGATCTACGAAACATGCTCTTGTCTTGATTTCCTCCACTACTGCCATTGTGAGCACTTCATCTGGCACGGGACTGATAATCCTTCGAGAAGTAGACGATGAACCAGTTTGCGGCTGCCGTGATGATGTTGTAACACTTGAAGAAGATGAATGGGGAGTGTAGATCGCAAAGCGTTTGAGGAGATCACGTAGGTGATGTGACAGTCTTCTTGAAGCTATCGGAGTCGTACGTAGATGGGAGAAAAGCGGTCTTGACGCGTAGATCTGAAGGGTACAAACACGTCAGGCTATACTCACGATGCGAAGTAATGGGCAGAAGAAGACTAACAGGAAGTAAACATGTCTCGAGGTTGCCTACATCCACTACCAAACCAGTTGCTCGGCCGATGGAGAGAAGAGCGCACAACGGCGATAGTGCAAAGGACAATGAAGGGACTTGAAGGTGTTCGAATAGTATTTTGGCTACTGTCTGCTTTATTCGAAGTGGAAGTAAAGGGTTCTCGAGGACAATCACTTTTCGCGCTTTTGAGTCGGTCATCAATTCACTGCGAATTAGGGCAATCACTTTCAGCCTTCCATAGTCGAAGCTCCACCCATTTTTAGAGTAGACTTACTCGTAGTACACCCTCCTCAGAAGCTTCTTGATGGTTCTATGACACTGACGCTGCTGTTCCTTGCTTCCAACTGCATCTACCGCATCATAAGTCCACAGCTCTCCAACGTCAAACACAGCTCTTGGTGTCGATTCTCCACTGAAGCCAATCTTCCACACTCTACTTCCAATATCCAACACCACTCTATCCTCTGCTCCATATAATGAGTGCCTTGAACGTGCTGATGCAGAGGTGAGTCCTGCCGTCGGTGTCAATAGCGATGTTGCAGGCGAGGATGCGCGAGCAACACGACTTGAAGAGCTTGATGGACCTGCAGTTGCAGCGCTGCCAGATGAAGCGGAGGCGCTGGAGACTGTCCTTGCTGCCATTGAAGCGTGTATGTAAATGTAAATGAGTGTGTCACCGCCCGGTGGGTGGTTCCATCATGCGTGTCTGTGCTACTCGTTTGAGATGGTCTTGAGAGAACAGCACCAGAACAGGCTGCCGAATTCAAGAAGACCAAGCATGGACTCGATCATCCAGCTAGCTACTTGACATCTGGATACCTCATGGATACCTCATATGCTGTCAGCAGCTACGCTGCAAGCATTGGAATACGGTACGGTACAAATCTGGATTTGTAGTTCTGCTAGTCTCCAGTCGCGAGCTCTCGAGACGGCAGGAGCGGCAAGTGCAATCGACAGTTGCCGACGAGACTAGCTAATAAAGAGTTCTTCCGTTCTCACCTACCAAGACGGCATACCCTGACTCTTTGCACCCTTCCTTTCTTACTTCTCGCATACACGTCTATGTCATAATATCTAACGTAGCCCTCTAACAGGAACAATGCACACTTGGAGCCCCACCTTCCTGTTCGCAGTGGCAAGCTTCGTGATGTCGTCAAGCGTTCAAGCGGATGCCGCTACTCCAGGACCCTATTCCATTCGTATGGCCAGGAGCATCATATCAAGAGGTCAAGGTATAGTGGACAACGAATCCGATACCTCTATCTGGTTACAAGCTGGTTTCACACAAAAAGCTTTCCGGGCTATCTTGGATGAATATCAAGGTTCTAAAGCTCCGGAAGTCGACACGTTACCCATTGCCAACTACCTCTTTCAAAGCTCAGTATCGGCTGCTGTCCCATTGAGTAATGCCACTGCGAATCTAAAGCGTTCGTTGGATAGGCACAGTGATGGAAACAGCTTCATCACATTCTACGAAGCTACCGGCAATGAAACTTTTAAAGCTGGAATAGAAGGCCTGAAGACTGCTCTCGACCTTCAGCCTAGAAATGCAGAAGGCGGTATCCAATATTTCGTCTACCCATACTGGTCATACCTCGATGGAATGTATTCTTTTGCGCCATTCTACACCTTATACGGAACTACCTATGCCACAGGAAACAAGACTGCCATACTGGAAGACATAATACTTCAGATGGACTTATTATACAAGTATACCTTCGATAATGCAACAAAGCTTCTCGTACATGGATATGACGATTCTAAGACTGCGGTTTGGGCGAATCCTCAAACTGGGGCTAGTCCGTGGGTATGGGGAAGATCGATGGGATGGTATCATATGGCTCTAGTAGATACACTCGAGCTGTTCCCCAAGGAGAACAAAGGCTATCAAAGCTTACTCGACAAATTTGTCCAGCTCAGTAAAGCAGTGGTAGCCAATGCAGACCCTGAGACCGGAGCATGGTATCAAATCATAGGTCAAGGTGGCCGAGAAGGCAATTATATCGAATCAAGCGGAAGTGCAATGTTCGTCTATGCCTTACTCAAAGGTGTCAGAAAGGGTTACCTAACATCCAAGAAACGCGATGTTCTGGTCCTCAATGGTCCAGCTTCAAACAGTAAAGCGGTAAATTATCTAGCAACGGCAACGAAGGCGTACGAGCATATCGTAAAAGCTTTCGTCGTGGACAACAACAATGGGACACTCTCTTACAATGGCACAGTTGCCGTATGTAGTCTGAACTCAACAGCGACATACGAAGTGAGTTCTACTTGACCTTTGGAACGATGGGATAATAAGCTGAAAGCCTATCGCAGTATTACGTAGGGAGGCCAATACTTTATGACAGTGTGCTGGGAAGCAACGCCTTTATTCTCGCTTCTTTGGAGTACGAAAGATTGCAACAGTAAAGTTGTTCCACTAGCAAACAGAAGGTCGCTAGGATTTTCAGTAATAGTGATATGAATCAGCATAAACTTATATTCAGCTCAGCTTGCTGCGAGTGGAGTCGG